>CAUYRH010045842.1:0-16500 GCA_963574655.1 Perodicticus potto
GGGTTTTAGCCTTCATATGAAAGCTATAAATTAGCTCTATATTAGGGCTGAATACATTGGATACTTTTTCTTCCATTCTTGAGATACTTTGCTAAGAAGAATATGTTCCAGCTCCATCCATGTAAACACAAAAGAGGTAAATTATTTTGATTGTTGATAAAAGTTCATTGTGTGAACATCAAACATTATATGTAAATCCCATTAGTAGTCCTGAAGATGTTCCCTTTGCATCTAAAATTTCATCAACAAGATATGTTGCCTCTGTCAAAACTCTTTTCTCTGTATGATGAGGTCCCCATGAGGTTTTCCTTATTGATTCTATTAATGTAGTGTGTTTTTTTAACTTTTGTTTTATTTTTATATTAATCATATATCCATAGATCATGAATACATTTATGACTTTGTGGGATTGAATGTGGTGATTATTTCGACAAATTAGAGTGCTTACATCCTACTAATTAACATAGCTTTCACCTCATTTTACGATCACAGTGTTAAGACATTTGTGTTCAATACTTGATAGATTTCACTTGTGCCTTTGGAAATGCTTCATAGGAGAGGTCAAATAGTTGATTACACATATTGAGATAAACTAGCAATCCTTGCAATAAATACCATTCAGGAAACATGTATAAAATATATTGTATGCTACCAGACTTTTCCTGCATCTATAGAATATATCTCTTATGGATCGAACCCTGCATTTCCTCCTTTGCCTCAGAAATATACAATGGTTGGGCAGCATATGTGGCTCAGTGGATAGGGTGCTGGCCCCATATACTGAGGGTTCCGGGTTCAGCTCTGGCCCTGGCCAAACTGCATCAGATATATAGCTGGGTGTAGTGGCAGGCAACTGTTATATCTGCTTCTTAGGTGGTTGAGGCTAGAGAATCACCCAATCCCAGAAGTCAGAGTTGTTTGTGAGCTGTGTGACAACATTGAACTATACCAAGGGCAATAAAGTGAAACTCAGTCACTACAAAAGAACAAAAATACATTGGTATCATCATAGCTCAAAGCAATGCAAGCTGTTAACCACAAGTGATTCTCCTCAGTTTATGCTTTTCAGCAGCTGTGAATACAGGCCAATTACACAACAGCTGGGGAAGTATTGCACTTATTTCTTAGACAAGCGGGGTCTTACTGGTTGCTCTGTATGGTCTGAAACCCCTTAGCTTTCAGTTATCTTTCTGCCTTGACCTCTGAAATTGCTGGAGTATAGGTGTGAGCTGTGTTGCTTATCCATGCTTATGTCTTAGTGAAGATTTTTCTCGATAATCCTCATAGATAACAGCTCCCAGATCTTAAATAACAACTCTAAGCAGATACAATTTCACACTCCACAATTCACCTATTTCAAGTATACAATTCAAGACTGCACATTCAGGGATTACTTGTATAGTTTGTTTGTTTGTTACAAGACAGTTACCCTTTAGATGTGAAGGAGAGAGAGGAACGAAGGTATTAAGGAATGAAAAGAATGGAGAGAACAAGCCAATGAGAGAGAATTGGAGGAAGGAAGGATAGAGTGACACAGGTGTGAAGGGAGGGAGGGATGGAGTGAAACAAAGAAAGAGAAAATGACCAAAATTTGTGGATCACAGCTATAATCTCAGCTATCTGGCATGCTGAGATGAGTGGAGTTCTTGAACGAGGGGGTGCTAAGAAAGGACTGAGCAAGAGTCAAACCCTGTCACTACTAAAACTTGAAAAATCATCTAGGTATTGTGGCAGGCATGATAGTCCTTGCCACATGGATGTCTCAGGCAGGAGGATTGCCTGAATTCTGGAGTCTGGATTTGCTATGTTTTAGGCTGAGGCCACAAAAATCTAGCCTGTGCCACATACAGAAACCGTACCTCAAAAATACCCATATACATACACATGCACAGACAAAACATCAAACCAAACAAAAAAGATTTTCATAATCTAAGAAGACCAGAATTGCCTTGATGGCTTAAGCAAAGTAGACATGCATAAGAATTGTGAAACTCTGATCAAATTGAGGCTATAGCTAGGCATAGTACATTTGGAAACTTCTCTCAAGTGAATGTTTTTGGTTAGGTGTCAAATAGGTCCATGAATTAGCATCCCACGGGAGTTTTTTGTGACTCACTGTGTAGGGTGCCATCCTCATATAATGAGGGTGGTGAGTTCGAAAACGACTCTAGCCATACTACAAAAAAATAAAAATAAAATAAATAAAATAGCAGGGTGTTGTGGTGGGCTCCTGTAGTCCTAGCTAACTGTGAGACTGAGTCAAAAGAATCACCAAAGTTCAGGAGTAGGAGCTTCTTTGATCTGTGATGCCACACAACTCTACTCAATCTGACAAAGTGAAACACTGTCTCAAAAAAAAAAAAAAAAAAAAAATATATATATATATATATATATATATATATATATATATATATGACGTGGCACCTGTGGCTCAAAGAAGTAGGGCACCTGCCCCATATGCCAGATGTGGTGGGTTCAAACTGCAAAAAAAAACTGCCCAAAACTGCAAAAAAAAAAAAAAAAAAACTATATATATATCGCATCTCACTTAACTGACTCCATAAAGTCATTGCAGTTGTGATGTAGCTTGAGTCAGGATGCTGTACAAAATATCAACAGTTGTGTCAGCCTAGTGCCAGGACTCTCAACTGTCAATAGAATCAATAAGGCACAAATGGAAGATCAATTCTCTGTCTGTGGATGGAGGGCTAAGAAGTGTCCTGATTCAAACACTTGAGGGACACCAGTTTAAGTGACCACAAATGCCACTTAGTATCTCTGACCAGAATCCTGGATCCCAGGACATAACAGGATGAAGTCACTACATAGTAACTGTGGATGACATCACAATGTGTGTTGACCTGGGTTACCATCCTTAAGCTTAACATTATTCCTGCAAAGTATGTGTAGTGGCTATGTGGGATTGTCGTTGGGATCAAACTATTAAAAAAGCATGGGGTTCTATTCTCCACACTCAATTTCTGCTTGCAAAAGGGAGAGGAGAGGAAGGGAGAGGATGGGTGGAGGGAGAGCGATTGGTGGGATCACACCTACAGTGGATCTTAGAAGGGTACAGGTGAAACTTACTAAATGCAGAATGCAAATGTCTTCATATAGTGATTAAGAAAATGCCATGAAGGCTATGTTGAACAATTTGATGAAAATATTTCAGATTGTATATGATGTCAGCACATTGTGCCCCATGATTGCACTAATATACACAGCTATGATTTAATAAAAATTAAAAAAAAATTGTTTATATATCAAGCCAAGGGATTCAACAACCCATCCTTTCCTGTTCACATCATGGATTTGTAAGCAAGTGGAAGAGTACAGTTTATACCTAATGCTTCCTTGGAATGTTACACACCAAGAATCCAAACCAAAAGATTATAAAGTGATTTTACAGACTTGATAGGTATGTCAGACAATTCTCATTTCTACTTTTCCTGAGATTTTATTTCCTTCTCTAGAAGAGACTTGTTTCGTACAGTAGGTGTCCTACTGAAGGTCTTCTCTCAAAATCTGGTTAGGCAATGTGTCCACTAGTGTACTCAATACCTGCAGTTATTTCTTCTGATCATGGGAAATATCAGCATATCTGTAAAGTTCCAACATTCCTTACCTCTGAGCTCCGGGTTTCCAAACATTTGTTTCCTGGACACATAAGGATTGGACAACCCTCAAAGCCCCTGATAATGTCATTTCTTAAGTAGAGCTCAATGAACTTTGCCACATGTGACTAAAATATTTGGTTGATCTGTGAGGCCATGGGTGGTTGATACCCTGAGTTCAAGGGTTGGAGGCAAGGCTGAACAACAGCAAGATATCCTCAGCCCCGATCACACACCCAGTTTGGACTAACATATAAAAGGTTGGGAAGGGTTGTGGCCCTTGCCTTTAGTTCCAGCTACTCCAGAGGTTGAGGTGGGGGGATACCTTAATCCCAAGAAGTGGATGTTGCTGTGTGCTAGGTGGATGCCAGGACACTCTAGCCTGGGCAACATAGTGAGAGTCTGTCTGATGACAAATAATGAAAGAAAGAAAGAAAATTTGGTATTGACAGTTACTAAGAGCCATGGTATGAGCAGAGTTCAGTAGGTATTTGGAATATGAGACTACATAAAGGAGAAGATTTATTGTGGCCCACGGGGTTGGGAACAAAGAGTCAGGACAAGCAGGTTTGGAAATGGTATAATAGGATATTGCTAGTCGATCTGATGGATAAGTGTGTTCCAGTGATGCCTGGTCCTGGAGTTCAGACAGATTGGGGCAAGGGAATATTGGCCCAGATTGAAGATGTTCATCAGAAGAGGTGGAGGGTATCCTCTGGATATTTTAGTGTGCATAGGAAAAGCCTGATTTGAGTCAAGAAGTCATTCTGTGTGCAGTTTCCAGTGACTACAAGAATCTAGGATATCAAAGGGTAAGAGTTACATAAAATCCAAAGGGTTGATTAATAGAGGTTGTAGGAAAACAATTTCCCTATGAGAGAAAAATTTCTCTACTTGACATCTAATCTAGGGGAAAAATTTCAACTCTAGATCTGTAGTCGAAAGTAAAAATTAAGGGTAAATTCCCTACCAATGTTTTCCTCCATTTACATATTTAGACAGTGTCTGGTTTGCTGCCCTCAGTAGAGTGTTCAGGTATCATAGCTCAGAGCAAACTTCAAGTGTTGTCATCAAGCGAACCTGTTCTCCTCAGCTGGAACTCTAGGCCCCTGCATCACTTCTGGCCATTTTTTATTCTTCAGAGATGGAGATCTCAGTAGTGCTCAGTCTGCTCTCCAATTCAGAAACTCAGACAATCCAACTTATAGGCTCTCTCAAAGTGCCAAAACTACGGGCATGAAGCACCACCAATGGCCACCAACCATAGCCTGAAAAATATCATAAATTCAAGGTCTGGAGTGGTGGCTCACACCTGTAATGCTAAGACTTTGGGAGGCAGAAGAGGGTGGTCCCAAGTAACTGGGCACTGTTGGGGAGTATCTGGATTCCCACATGCTCAGGAGGCTGAGGCAATATGATCTGTTGACCCAGGAGTTTGAGATTGTGGTTAGCTATGATTGCAGGACACTCTACCCAGGGGGAAGTTGTCAGACTCTGTCTCAAGGATAAAATAAGTGACAACTTCAGTAGGATGGAAAAATGTGCCTTCCATGTCAATTCATGGCAAACTGTGTGTAACCAGGGAGATGGGGTTGACTGTTTTTCAAGTGCAATCATGACCTGGGTATGTCTTATACTGTGAGCCTGCTGAGCACCTCAAGTTTTGGAAAATATTTTCAAGTAGCTTCATTGAAATAAGTAGTTCACCCTTTGATAGTATATAATTCTGTGTAACTTAGTATGGTCACACAATTGTGAAGCTATCATCAAAATCTTACTTTAGAAGTTTTTCTTCTCCCCTACACAAAGAATATCAATACCTACTAGTGGTCACTTTCACTACCCCACCACTCTCCCCCGCATACCCTCTACTCCTAGCAGATGATTGGCCTTGCTTGATGTTTTCTTCTAAGTTCAGTCATTGTCTGTGTCATGTTTTGTAATTGGCCATGTTCCCTTATCAGAATGATTTCAAGGTTCATTCCTATTTTAACGTAAGTGTGCACTTCATTCCTTTTGAATAAAGTTTTATGTATTCTCTCATCTGCACATCCCATTGTATTCCTGAAGATGTTCCCTTCTGATCTAAGATTTGTTGTTGTTGTTGTTGTTGTTGCAGTTTGAATGGGGACGGATTTGAACCCTTCACCCTTGGTGTATGGGGCTAGTGCCCTACTCACTGATCAACAGGCGCCCCTCCTCATCTAATATTTTTAATGGATATTATCAACAAGATACGATGCCTCTGTCAAAAGCCTTTTCTGTGCTTCTTGAGGTGACTGTGTGGTTTTCCTTATTGATTCTGTTAAAGTAGTGTGCTTTGTTAGTTGATTTTCCCATATTAAGCTGGACTGACAATCCTGGCAATAAATCTGATTTGGGATTTTCTGTAAAATATTTTGTATCCTACCAGACTTTCCCTGCACCCATACAGTATCTCTCTTCTAGATTGAATACTGAGATTCCCCCTTTGCCCCAGAAAAAATATATTGGTACCTTCACAGCTCAAGGAAATGCAAGCTGCTAAGCTCAAGTGATCCTCCGAATGCTTCTCAGCATCTGAGAACACAGGCCCATGACACAACTGCTAAGAATGATTTGCACTTAATTCCTGGAAAAATGGGGTCTTACTGTTTTGTTCAGTCTGGTCAGAAACAAGTTAACTTCCAGTGATCTACCTTCCTCGTCCTCTGAATTTGCTGGGATTATAGGTGTGAGGTATGGTACTCATCCATGTTTATATTTTTGTGAAGGTATTTCTCAATTTTCATCATAGATAACAGCCCATAAATTTCAAATAAATACTGTATTATGATACAATTTACACACGCCACAATTCAGACATTTCAAGTATACAGTTCCAGACTGCACATTCAGGGATCACTTATACAGTTTGTTTGTTACTAGAAAAGTTTCCCTTAAGGTATTAGAGGAGACAGATAAAGGAAATAAGGAAATGAAGAGAAAAAAAGAAGGGAGAGAGTAAGCAAAACAGAGAGAGACAATTGGAGGAAGGAAAAATAAAGTGAGGGAGGGGAGAATTTGATGGAGGGACGGAGGAAAACAAAGAAAGAGAAAATGAGCAAATTTCATGGCTCACACCTATAATCCCAGACCTCTAGCAAGCTGAGATGAGTGGAGTTCTTCAACGAGGGGGTGCTGAGAATGGACTGAGTAAGAGTCAGACTCTGTCTCTACTAAAATGTGGAAAATCATTTAAACATTACAACATGCAACTGTATTCCTAGCCACACGGGTGGCTCAGGCAGGAGGATTACCTAAATCCTAAGTTTGAGATTTCTATGATCTAGCATGAGGCCACAAAAACATACCATGGGCCACATATAGAAAGTATATCTCAAAAATACCCATACATGCACACACATGCACAGACAAACCAGCAAACCAACCAACAAAGATTTTCATCATATAAACAGACCAGAATTACCTTGATGGTTCAAGCAAAGTGGACCTGTGAAACTATGACCAAACTGAGGCTGTAGCCAGACATAGTACATTTCTAAGCTTCTCTCAAGTGTATGTTTTGGGCTAGGTGTGAAACAAGTCCTTGAAATAGAGTTCGGGGGGCATTGCCTGTGGCAAAGTGGGTAGGGCACTGGCCCCATATACTGAGGGTAATGAGTGAAAACCGGTCTCGGCCAAAATGAAAAACAAATAACTGGGTGTTGTGGTGGGCTCATATAGTCCCAGCTGCATGGTAGGCTGAGGCAAATGAATCCCCTAATATCAGAAATAGGAGCTTGCTGTGAGCTGTGATGTCACAGCACTCTAGTCAGGGTGACAAAGCTAAACTCTGTCTCCAGGAACGAAAACAAACAAACAAACAAATAGCATCCTACTTAAATGACTCCATGAAGTTATGTCAGCTGTAATGCAGCCTGAGTCACACTGCCGTACAAAATATCAACTGTTGTGTCAGCCTAGTGCCGGGAATCACAAATGTCAATAGAATGAATAAGGCAAAAATGAGAGATAACTTCTCTGTCTGTGGATGGAGGGCTAAGAAGTGTCCTGTTTCAAACCCCTGAGGGATATCAGCTGAAGTGAGCAGAAAAGGTCACTTAGTATCTTTGACCAGAAGCCTGGATCCCAGGACATTACAGATGGAAGTCACTACATGGTTGCTATGGATAACATCACAAGGCTATTTCCCTGGGTTACCATGTTTATACTTAAACTTATTCCTGCTAAGCATGTGTAGTGGCTACCCAGGTTTGTTATTGGATTCAAACTGCTACAAAAATGGGGGGATCTGTTCTCCACATTCAATTCCTGCATCCAAAATTTGTTTGTATATCCAGCCAAGGGATTCAACAACCCTTGCTTTCCTTTTCACATCATGGATTTGCAAGCAAGTGGAAGAGTATGGTTTATACCTAGTGCTGTCCTGAGATGTTACAAACCAAGAACCCAAGCTGAAAGTTTGGACAGTGATTTCACATACCTGACAGGTATGTCACACAATTCTGAATTCTACTTTTCTGGTGATTTCATTTCTTCCTCTAGAATAGGCTTGTTTTGGATGGTAGGTGTTCTAATGAAGGTACTCTTGAAATCTGGTGAGCCAATGTGTCCATTAGTGTACTTCATACTTGCAGTTATTTCTTCTGATCATGGAAACCTCAGCCCATCTGGAAAGTTCCAACATTCCTGACCTCCTTGCCAGATGAGTTCAAATATTGGCCTTGTTGACCTCATAGAAAGTAGAAGGGTTATTTTGGGCCACACGTTGAATACACCATCACTAATGTAACCTGATAGGCAAAAAAGAGAGTTGGGCCTAATTGTGGTGATATCTGCCACCACGAATGTACAAACCAGTCCTGAAAAAATTCTTATGTGTCAATGGGGATTGGGTATTGGATACTCCTCAAAGCCCGTCAAAGTCCTTTAAGTAGACCTCAATGACATTGGCCACGCATGGCTACAACGTTTTGTTGCCCTGGGAGGTCTAGGTGGACTATTCCCCTAAGTTCAGGTATTAGAGAAAAGGACGAGTAACAGCAACATGCCCTCAGGCCTGATCCAAACCTGGTTTGTACTAAAATAGAAAAGGTTGTCATAGATTATGGCCATTGCCTTTTCTTCTAGCTGCTCCAGAGCCTGAGAAAGGAGGATACTGTCATCCCAAGAGTTGGATGTTGCTGTGTGTTAGGATGATGCCATGACACTGTTGTCTGTGCAACATAGTGAGAGGCTGTCTCATGAAAAGTAATAAAAGAAAAGGAAGAGAGAGAGAAAGATGGAAAGAAGGAATGAAAGAAAGAGAAAGAAGGAAAGAGAGATAGATAGAGAGAGAAGGAATGAAAGAAAGACAAAGAAAGTAAGAAAGAAAGAAGGAAAGAAAGAGAGGAAAGGAAGGAAAGAAGGAAGGAAGGAAGGAAGGAAGGAAGGAAGGAAGGAAGGAAGGAGAAAGAAAGAAGGAAGGAAGGAAGGAAGGAAGGAAGGAAGGAAGGAAGAAAGAAAGAAAGAAAGAAAGAAAGAAAGAAAGAAAGAAAGAAAGAAAGAAAGAAAGAAAGAAAGAAAGAAAGAAAGAAAGAGAGAGAGAAAGAAATTGTGTTGGGCATAGTTTCCAAAAGCCAAAGTACCAGGAGAGGTCAGGAGGTAGATGAAATATGGGACTACATAAAAGAGGAGATTTACTGTGGCCCATGGCGAGGGAACAATGAATCAGGATAAGTGGGTTTGGGATCGGTTAGTTAGGATATTACCAGTTGATATGATGGGCAGGTGTTCCCCAGAGAGGTCTGGTTCTTCGGTTTGGACTGACTGGGGCAAGGGAATATTGGCAGAGATTGAAAGAGTTTGACAGAAGTGGTGCAGGGTATCCTCTGGATATTTAGTGTGCATAGGAAAATCCTGATTTGAGTCTGGAATTCATTGTGTGTGCAGTTTCCAGTGACTACAAGAATGTAGGATTTCAAAGGGTCAGAGTTATCTAAATTCCAAAGAGTTGATTAATAGAGGATGCAGAAAAATAATTTCACTAAGAGATAATAATTTCTCTAGTTGACATGTAATCTAGGGGGAAAATTTCAACTCCAAATCTGTGTACAAAAGTAATAACAAAAGACTTATTTTTGTAGCTTTTCCACGTTTTGTTTATAAATCAAGGTGAGGCAGTATATAAAGTCATGGGAAAAGACAGAAGAAAACAGTTAAGTCAGTTGTCAATATCCATGGCCTCTGATTCTGTCAATCATGAAACAGAAATGTTGAACATATGCCTGCTAAAAAGCTTATGGAGAATAGACTCAAAAAAGGAATGCAAATAGCAACAACCTGATGAGGAGTAACAATAGCAGGCTCTTCCATTCAAACTGTAACTGTCACTTGTTCCTTTAAGTTCAGTTGATAAAGACACAGAAATCTTCATTTGGTGAGCTCACAAGTATCTCTCTGGTAATTTCTTTTAACTGTCCACAGATTTTTAACAACATATTTAAAACTTTTACTAGCTTCAAAGGTCAATCATTAGCTTTATTGTAACATTTTACAAAATGTATTCCTTCCTATCATCCCTCTTCAAAATTTATTTCCTCAAAGAATTGACAACTCAATACCTGATGTGGGTCTACTGTGATAGTAAATGTTGTGTCTAAATTGACTTAACTAAAACAATTTAACAGTTTCAGTAGCAGAGATCACAAAAAAAGTGAAAGATAGCACTTTAAATACTATCTTGTATTTTGTGGTTTATCTAGAAATAATATGGAAAATATTGTTATTATTTTTAGTGAAGAAAATCAATTTTGTATAGTTTATTTAAATCTAAATAAAATGTGAATTTTGGTTATAAAAAAAAAAAAGTAAAAACAAGGTTTAAGTTCCGAGCCAATGGTTTTCTCCATTTACATATTGAGACAGATTCTCATTTTGTTGCCCTTGGTAGAGTGCCCTGGTATCATACCTCACAGCAAACTTCATGTGTTGTCATCAAGCAAACCTATTCCCTCAGCTGTGACTCTGGGCACCTCCATACTATCCGGCCGCTTTTTATTCCTCAGAGATGGGGATCTCACTAGTGCTTAGGATGGTCTTCAATTCAGAAACACAGACAATCCAACTGACAGGGCCTCCCAAAGTGAAAAGATGACAGGCATGAAGCACCACCACTGACCAACAACCATACTTTGAAAAATAACCTTGAATTCAAGGTCTGGAGTGGTGGGTCACACCTGTAATGGTAACACTTGGGAGGCAGAAGCATGTGGTCCAAAGCAACTGGCCACTATGGGGGAGCACCTGGACACCCAGATGCTCAGGAGGCTGGGTCAATAGAATCTGGTTACTGAGGAGATTTAGATTACAGTTAGCTATGATGACTTTAGGAGACTTTACCCAGGGGGATGTTGTCATACTCTTTATCAAGGATAAAATAATTGACAACTTCAGTAGGATGGAAAAATGTGCCTTCCATGTTAATTCATGGTAACCTGTGTGTGAGCAGGGAGATAGAGTGGACTATCTCTCAAGTACTCTCATGACCTGGGTATTTATTATGCTGTTAACCTTTTGAGCACCTCAAGTTTGGAAAATATCTTCAAGTAGCTTCATTGAAATAAGTAGTTTACCCTTTGAATGTATACAATTCTTGGTTTCTTAGTATACTCACACAATTGTACAGCTATCATCACAATCTAATTTTAGAAATTTATCTTCTCCCCTCACACAAAGAATGCCAATACATACTAACAGTCACTTCCACTGCCCCACCAATCTCCCCAGCCTACCCCTACTCCTGGGAGACAATAAGCCTTGACTTTATGCTTTCTTCTGAGTTCACTCCTGGTCTGTGTGGTATGTTATAAGTGGCTTTGTTCTCCTATCAGAATGATATTAAGGTTCATTCCTATTGTAACAGAAATTTACACTTTATTATTTTTGATTGTTAAAAAATATTCCATCTTGTGAATATAGTATGTTATATGTATCCACTCATCTGTAAATCCCATTAGTACTCCTGAAGAACTTTTTTGCATCTAAGATTTTTTTCATTGTTGCAGTTTGTGTAGGCTGGGTTTGAATCTGCCTCCCCTGGTAAAAGGGCCTGTAGCCCTAGTCACAGAGCAACAGGCGCCTTCACTCACCTAATATTTTTAAAAGATTTTATCAACAAGATATGTCACCTCTGTTAAAATTCTTTTCTGTGTCTCTTTTGCCTACCATGTGGTTTTCCTTACTGGTTCTAATAATGCAATGTGTTCTATTAGTTGGTTATCACCCATATAGTTAGACTGGCAATCCTGGTAATAATTCACATTTGGGATACTTGTATAAATATTTTGTATGCGACTGGACTTTCCTTGCACCTATACAGTATATAACTTGTAGTTTGGATCTGGCACTTCCTCTTTGCCCCAGAAAAATACATTGGTACCATCATAGCTCAAGGAATTACAAGCTGCTAAACTCAAGTGATCCTGCTGAGTTTATGCTTCTCAGCAGCTGAGAGTACAGCCCCATGCCACCACTGATGAAGAAATTTGGCACTTATTTCTTTGACAACGGGGGTCATACTATGTTGCTCAATCTGGTCCGAAACCCCTTAAGCTTCCAGTGATCTTTACGCCTTAGAGTCTGAATTTTCTGGCATTCTAGGTGTCAGCTGTGATCCTCAACCTTGTTTATGTTTTGGTGAAGTTATTTCTCCATTCTACTCATACATAACAACCCATGGAATAAAGAATAACAACTCTATTCAAATACATTTCACACACTCCACATGCAACCATTTCAAGTGTACAGTTAAAGACTACACGTTCAGGGACCATTTGTATAGTTTGTTTATTACTAGAGAAGTTTCCCTTAAGGTGTAGAAGAGAGTTATTAAAGAAAGAAGTGAATGAAGGAAAAGAGTGCAGAGTGAAAGCGAATGAGAGAGAGATAATTGGAGGAAGGAAGGATAAAGTGAGGAAGGGCAAAAGGGAGGGAGGAAAACAAAGAAAGATAAAATGATTAAACTTTATGGCTCACACCTATAATATTAGCCTTCCGACAGGCTGACATGAGTGGAGTTCTTCAGTAAGAGGTTGCTGAGAAAGGAAAGAGTAAGACTCAGACCCCCTCTCTACTAAAAAGTGAAAAATCATCTAGGCATTGCCACAAGCATTTGTATTCCTAGCCGCATGGGAATCTCAGGCAGGAGGATTGCCACAATCCTTGAATTTTATGTTGCTGTGATCCAGACTGAGGCCATGAAAGACTAGCCAGGCCCACATACGGAAATTGTATCTCAAAAATACCCATACACAAACCCATGCACAGACAACGACAAACCCACCAACATTTTCATCATCCAAAATGACCAGAATTACCTTGAAGGTTCAAGCAAAGTAGACGTGCTTAAGACCTGTTAAGCTATGCCCAAATGGAGGCTGTATGCAGGCATACTAAATTTGTAACTTTCTCTCAAATGGATTTTGTGGGGGGTAGGTGTCAAACAGGTCCTTGAAATAGCATCCCATGGGCATTGCCTGTGACTTAGTGGGTAGGGCACTGGCCCCACATTATGAGGATGGTGAGTTTGAACCCAGCCCTGCCCAAAATGCAAAAATATATAGCTGGGTGTTGTGGAGGGTTCCAGTAGTTACAACTACTCAGTAGGTTGAGGGAAAAGAATCCTCTAAGCCCAGGAGTAGAGGCTTGCTGTGAGCTGTGATGCCACAGCACTCTACTGAGAGTGATAAAGTAAAACTCTGTCTCAAAGAGGGGGAAAAAAAAAGAGTGTCCTACTTAAATGTCTTCATGCCTTTTTGTCAGCGGTGATGCAGCTTCAGTCACACTGCTGTACAAAATCTCAACTGTGTGTCAGCTGAGTGCCAGGAATCTCAAACTTCAAGAGAATCAATAATGCACAAATGGGAGATCACTTCTCAGTCTGTGGATGGAGGGGTAATAAGTGTCCTCATTCAAACATTTGAGGCACACCACCCAAAGTGAGTAGAAAATTCCACTTAGTTTCTTTGACCAGAGTCCTGGAACCCAGAACATTACTGGATGATGTCACTACATGGTCATTGTAGATTCCATCACAATGGGTGTTGTCCTGGGTTACAATCATTAAGTTTAGCCTTATTGCTTCTAAGTATGTGTAGTGGCTATTCGGGTTTTCCATTGGGTTAAAACTATTACTAAAGATTAGGGTTCTTTTCTCCACACTCAATTCCTACTTCCAAAAGGTTGTATATCCGGCTAAGGGATTCAACAACCCTTCCTTTTCCTTTCATGGCATGGATTTGTAAGTAAGTGAAAGAGTATGGTTTATAGCTAGTGACTCCCTGAGATGTTACAGAACAAGAACTTGAGCCCAAAGATCAGACAGTGATTTCACAGAACTGAAATCACACAATTCTAAGTTCTACTTTTTATGGGATTTTACTTCTTTCTGTAGAATGGGCTTGCTTTTTGATGGTAGGTGTCTCTTGAAGTTACTCTCTTTAAATCTCATTAGGCAATGTGTCCAGTAGTGTACTCTATACCAGCAGTTATTTATGATGACATTGAGAAATATCCACCAATATGGAACGTTCCAACATTCTTGACCTCTGGCCCAGGTGTGTCCATACTTCTGGCTTCTAGGCCATATGTGAAATAGAAGAATTATGTTGGGCCACAAGTTCAATACCAATCACTAATGAAACCTCAGAAGCAAAAAGAGATCCATGCATAATTGTAGTGATATCTGGCACCTCAGATATGCACAACAGTCCTGAAATATTCCTTATGTGTCACCGGGGCCTGAGGATGGGACACTCCTCAGAGCCCCTAAAAAGGTCATTTCTTAATTAGATGACAATGACTTTTGCCACCCCTGACTAAAATATTTTGATCCTATGGGACTCCTGGGTGCACTGATCTCCTGAGATATTGTGTTGGAGACAAGGCTGAGCAACATCAAGACTTCCTCAGCCTCTATCTACCACCCATTTTCTACTGAAATAGAAAAGGTAGTCAAGCATTGTGGCCCTTGCCTTTAGCTCTACCTACTCCAGAAAATATGTTCCAGCTCCATGCATGTAATCCTGAAAGTGTTAAAGTCTCCATATTTTTAAAGACTGCATAATAGTCTATGTTGTACATATACCACAATTTATTAATCCATTCATGCTTCAATGGGCTCTTGGTCTTCTTCCATGAATTAGCAATTATGAACTGTGCTACAATAAACATTCTGTTTCAAATGTTTTTTATGTAGTGATTTTCATTCTTCTGGACATTTAACTGATAGAGGAATTGAAGGATCAAATGGCAGGTCTATTTTTAGATCCCTATGTGATCTCCAAACACCTTTCCAAAAAGAACGCATTAGTTTGCAGGTCCACCTTCAGTGTTGATGTGTTCCTTTTTTTCCACATCCATGCCAACATCTATGGTTTTGGGATTTGTGATATGGACTCATCTTACTGGAATTAGATGATATCTCAAAGTGGTTTTGATTTGCATTTCTCTGATAATTAAGGATGAAGAGCATTTTTCCATGTGTCTATAGACTGTGCACCTGTGTTCTTTAGAGAAGTTTCTCTTCAAATGTCTTTCCCACACTGAAATGGGATCACTTGTTAATTTCTTGCTAATACGTTTGATTTCACTACGGATTCTAGTTATTAAACCTTTGTCAGAGACATAACATGCAAATGAACTCATCCCATTCTGAGGGCTATCTTGTTGCTTTACTTACTATATTCTTGACTGTGCAGAAGCTTTTCAGTTTGATCAGATCCCAGTAATGTATTTTTGGTGTTACTTCAATTGCCCAGGGGTTCCTTCTCATAAATTATTCACCCAGGCCAATTTCTTCAAGTGTATTTCCTGTGCTTACTTCTAGTATTTTTATAGTTTCATGTCTTAAGTTTAAATCTCTAATACAGTGAAAGTCTATCTTAGTTAAGAGTGAAATTATCGGCCTAGTTTCCATCTTCTACATGTTGCCAGCAAGTTCACACAGCACCATTTGTTAAATAAGGAGTCTTTTCTCCACTGAATGGTTTTAATTGGTTTATCAAAGATCAAATAATGGTAAGTATCTGGGTTCATCTCTTGGTTCTCTATTCTGTTCCATACATCTACCTCTCTGGTTTTCTGCCAGTACCATGCTGTTTTGATCACTATCGATTTGTAGTATAGTCTGAGGTCTGGTAGTGTGATTCCTCCTGATTTCCTTTTACTTCTGAGTAATGTCTTGGCAATTTGAATGTTTTTTTTTTAATTTAATATAAAATGAAGTATTATTTTTTGAGGTCTTTCATGTATGACAGTGGTAATTTAATAGGGATTGCATTAAAATTGTATATTGCTTTGGGTAGTATGAACATTTTAACAATGTTGATTCTTCCCACCTATGAGCAAGGTAAGTTTTTCCATTTGTTAACATCTTTAGCTATTTTTTTTTCATAGAGTTTCATAATTTTCTTTATAGAGATCTTTCACATCCTTTGTTAGGTAAACTCCCAAATGTTTCATCTTCTTTGGCATTAGTGTGAAAGGAATAGAGTCCTTGACTGTATTTTCAGCTTGCCTATTGTTATATGTAAAGGCTACAGATTTTTGAGTATCAATTTGTATACTGAGACACTGCTGTATTCCTTGATCACTTCTAAGAGTTTTGTAGTTGAATCCCTTGGGTATTCCAGATATACAATCATATCATCTGTGAAGAGTGCAAGTTTGATCTCTTCTCACTGTATATGTATACCCTTGATCACTTTTTCCTGCCTCATTGTGATGGCTAAGACTTCAAGTACTATGTTTAAAAGCAGTGGAGACAATTGGCAACCTTGTTTCTGATCTAAGTGGAAATGCTTTCAATTTAACTTCATTTTATATGATATTGACAGTGGGTTTGCTGTGGTTGGCCTTATCAGTT
>CAUYRH010045843.1:0-21159 GCA_963574655.1 Perodicticus potto
CTGGAACATATTCTTCTTAGCAAAGTATCTCAAGAATGGAAGAAAAATATCCAATGTACTCAGCCCTACTATGAAACTTATCTATAGCTTTCATATGAAGGCTATAACCCAATTATAGCATAAGAATATGGGGAAAGGGGCACGGGAGGGGTGGGGGAGGATGAGTGGAGGGAGGTTAGTTGGTGGGATCACACTTACAGTGTATCTTAGAAGGGTATAGGTGAAACCTACTAAATACAGAAGATAAATGTCTTAACATAATAACTAAGAAAATGCCCTGAAGGCTACGTTAACCAGTTTGATGAAAATATTTCAGATTGTATATGAAACCAGCACATTGTACCCCATGATTGTGTTAATGTACACAGCTATGATTTAATAAAAAAGAAGAAAAAAATGAATCTTGCTCATTCAAAGGTGCTTAACAAATATGGATTGAATAAATAATGCTGTGATACTTATTTTTTTTCATTGTATATACCATTCCCCAAAGAAGAAACCTGAGGCACTTTTTTTCCTCCCTTTTCCCCTCTTTTTTCTTCCCTCTTCCTCCTTTCCTTCCTTCCTGCTTTCCTTTATGAGTCTCTAAAAGAAAAATTACAAGCCAATGGCAATTCAAATGTTATTGTTTTGACTTAATTCTTTTAAAAGAGTATTTGGAAGGGAGTCTCTAACACCGTGATGAACAACAGACAGCAAAGCTAGCAGATATATATTAGTAAGGTTTACACAGTTATAGATTGTCATAGTAGAACTGGTAGAAGGAATAAGACACATTAGACTTGGAACAATGTAAACATATATTTAGTATGTTACATTTTTAAAAAGGTTTCAGATCTTTAAAAGTGGGACTGGATTTATTCTGCGATCAATAAGTAGTATTTATGAGGAAGGACACATTTTAGCAAAATACAGAAAATGAATATCACACATGAAAAAGACCCATGAATTTAAATTGTCTGCCTCATCAAATGCCAATTATAATTAATTGGAGGTAGCTTCTTTGAACACTACGTCTCTAAGGATTCTGAGGTTGTGTTCTGTCTCAGTCTATAGTTCTATCTTCGAGGATAGAGTGTGCACAAAGGTGAAAGAGTTTTGGCATATATAACATGTATGACTTAGTAGAAGTGGGCTTCAGGGCAGTGCCTATGGCTCAAGGAGTAGGCACAGCCAAATATACCAGAGGTGGTGGGTTCAAACCTGGCCCTGGCCAAAACTGAAAAAAAAAATAAGTGACCTTCAGTGGAAAACAAAGAATCAGAATGGCTTCAGTTTTTGGCTTTGCCACATACAAGTGTAGCTACATTGCATACATTTTCTAAGTCTTATTTTCTCCATCTCTAAGCGCAGTGCAATAATCTTTATATTGTTGTCATGGACCTTAAAGGGATGAAATAATGTATATAAAGCAACTAATACAGAAGAGGTAATAATTATCACACAATATACTAATAAATGATAACTATCATTACTCTCATTCTTTTTTTGTTGTTTTGTTTTTGCTAATTGGGATCATACATTGAAGATGAGATTTCCAAAAGCAATTATTTTATTTTATTTTCTAATGAAAATGATCTTCCTAAATGTTCATGGTTATTGATAAGGGTAAAGATTTTTAAGAAATAAAGATGAAGAGGTCTGAAAAAGAGAAATAGATACAAGACATTATAGTATTAGAGGTGCTATCAGAACAAAGTTTTAAGAGAATAGTCAATCCTATAAAATACTGAAGAGGAGCAGGAAGGAAAAAACCTAAAGTGATGCAGATTTGATAACTCAAAACATGTTGACAATCCCCCCCAAAAAAGAAATTTCAATAGCAATAGTTGCAGAAAGTAGAATTTGGTTCACTGATGGCATAAAGAACAAGGAAAAATGATATGAAAAATGTTATTAAATGACTTTTCCCTTGGTTTCCGATCAGAGGATTTTCTGTTGCACAAGTATTCAAGGCTCACATCCATTCCTCAATATTTGGAAAAATAGAAACAAGGCTAAGTGATATATTGACATAGCTACACATCTTCTGCTCTGAATCTGAAAAACATATTTTCTTTAAAAATAAAAAGTACAATTATAGATGCACAGATATTTGATATCAGTTTTCCCCTCACCACTATTGGTGCCATTTATGTGAGATGAACTCAGGAAAGACTATTTTTAACAAATCTTATCTGCTTTCACACAGTTGTGTAATGCTGAATCAATGTGTTTGGGGACCCAGTGACAGGCACAAGTGATATAAATGTGGGAGGGGAATAGTAGAATGCAAAAAGCAGAGTACTTATCATATGGGCATAACACACCCTAGAAGTTAGCACAAGATAAGCATCAAAGAGAAAAGTACCATGAGCACACTGGCACCCAGCTCCTCCACACTATGTTTTTTTTTTTTTTTTCTAACTTATTTTTAAATATTTTTTCCGATTTTTAATTTATTATAGTAGAAAGAAAGAAATGGAGAATATTTTCCAGGACAAAAGTGCAGATTAGGTAAATATTTTACCTAATAACTTTTACCAGTATTTCTTCTTTTTTGACCTAGTACTTTATTATCTAGGAGATTTACTTGCATCTTTGTAAAAAATTTTAGATAATTCCTTGGTATCACTTCAGTTCACTGTGTGTGGTGAAGATATCCTTATAAAACAGAAAGGCACAGTGAGAAAAAATATTAGAATGGTTGATAAGTCACTTATTCTATTACTAGAATATTAATAATCATAGTTGTTTAACTTACTGAATGTCATGTGCCAGGCCTACTCAATATCACACATACAGTGCACTGGGAAAATTAATTGTTTACTGAGTCCTTACAAAATTATTCTGAAACCGATAAAAGATAAGGAAATTGAAATCTAGAAATACAGAATAACTTTCCCATGTTCAAATGATTTTTAAATGGTGGTGCTCAGATTCAAAACCACTGCTGAATGGTTTTGAAAAACAACTATTGACCACTATAATATATAGATACAGTGTTTCAGACATGTTATTATTCATGAGCAGACGGAATTCAGCAGAAAGTAGGACCTCTTTTAATCTTCAAATTAAATGGTAGAATGGTGACCTCCCATTATGTTGTCTAGTTCCTTCCTTCCATATGTATGTATGCATAGGAGTAGTGTGTATGCTAGTTTATTTTAAAATTACCTTCTTGGCTTGGTGCCCGTAGCACAGTAGTTACAGCGCCAGCCACATGCACGGAGGGTGGTGGGTTCAAGCCTGGCTGGGGACAGCTAAACAACAATGACAACTGCAACAAAAAAATTAACCAGGCGTTGTGGTGGGTGCCTGTAGTCCCAGCTATTTGGGAGGCTGAGGCAAGAGAACAGCTTGAGCCCAAGACTTTGAGACTGCTATGAGCTGTGATGCCATAGCACTCTACCCAGCACAATAGCTTGAGACTCTGTCTCAAATAAATAAATAAATAAAATAAAATAAATTAAAATTATCTTCTTGAATATAAAATTTAGTACAGATCTGAGGTGTACATATTCCTAAAATCTTCTATTATAAATTTATGTTTACTAAGAGACTGTTATAATGATGCAATAAATATAAACATATAAAGAATTTAAAATTTAAGTTTAACCTGCCCCATTCTCCCTCACCCCTGCCCCGTCCCCCCTCACTCCTGCCGGTCAGCCCCACCTCCCTGCATCCAGTGAGACACACTCCCCCCAGCAATGTATGCATTCGTTGTATAAAAATGAAGTTTGAATGATTAATATAAAATATTTTAATACAAAATACAAGAATCTTCTTTATTTATACATTTGTTTTCCTTGTACTGGTAGCATAGGAGCAGATCA
Source organism: Perodicticus potto (assembly GCA_963574655.1). NCBI lineage: Eukaryota > Metazoa > Chordata > Mammalia > Primates > Lorisidae > Perodicticus > Perodicticus potto. The sequence goes on from CAUYRH010045843.1 coordinate 3,819, forward strand.
ACTTTGGAAATGGTCGCGCATTCCTATTTAAATCCTAAGCTTTTGAGGCTACTCTAGGGCAGCGATTTTCAACTGGTGTGCTGTGAGAGGATCTTAGGTATGTGGTGAAAATGTTTAAAGATCATTAAATTATTTTTTAAAGAACTCCAAAGCACAGTAAGTATATTCTCTTTATTTTACTCTTCTTTTTTTTGATCAACATAATTTAAATGTGCTGAGGAAGTTTAACTATAGGTTCAAATATGCCATGAGATTTAAAAAAAAAAAAAAAAAGGTTGAAAAACACTGCTCTGGGTCCACAGAGAGCGCCAATTTTGGAAATTTTCCACAATTTTCCGAAATGCATCCTCTGCCAGTGCAAACTTAAACTTTAAATTCTTTTATAGAATTTCCCAGTGTATAAAGAAAATACATCGGGTGGCTAACTCAGCATGAGCTGTGTAACGGGTGATGCTACCCAGTGTAAAAGCGGGAATCTGTGTCCTAGAAGTATAGTCACACGGGGAGATAATGGGAGGCAATGGTGGGAAAGCAGAATTGTAAACATTATTCCGTCTTTCTCCCTCCATCAGGGGCGTTCTCGGACAAAGTTTATACTTCCCTTCTTTCCTAGATCTCTAAAACTTCTTCTCACACTGTGGCCCTGCTTTGACTCCTACCAGGTATCACCCATGAAAGTTTTTCCCTCCAGCTACATAGCAGTGACCTTAGCTCTTTTAATGCCACTTCCTCGCTGAATCCTTGCATCTCTCCTCTCTGGCCTGCTTCATAACTGAATGCTTGACTTCCCATTTTTTTTATCTCCTATCTAAGCAGCTCACTTAGTTAAATTATCTCTGTTGAAATACCTAGAGTGATGTCCATTTTCTTTAACAGATCTTGATGGATTCTAACTCACTTTCCCAGGCATTCTGTTTATATAATTCAGTTATTAAAAGAGTAGTAAATGAAGCAGCATTCAAGTGCACTATAGTTAGAATACACTAGGTAATCTGTGAAGTTACCTATTTTTTATGTTTAGAATAGTATTAGGTCTACTGGAAGGTCAATAAGCTGCAGAAAGTGGATAGATCCACTCAAATTTTTAGTCACAGTGAAGGGAAACTCTCTCTTTTTCCAGCTTAGCCTTGGAGATTAAAAAAAGACAATGATTTTCATACTCAAATATAATAATTTGCCCACCCTGATGCCAATATCCTTGTGCTTGACAGAGACATTTGTACAAAAGAAATTAATAGAGCAAATGTGGGTAAGTGGAAAGAAATGTTTTGAAATGAGTTGCCTTGAAGTAGTTGTAAAATTAGATATATAGCTTAGGAGTCTATACTTTTGAAATCAAAAGTGGTAAAACCAATATCTGTTCACTTAAAGCTACATAAGTAGTTATATCAAGAGGCAGGTAAAATCTACACCCTAGATCTGGACTAAATTTTATATTCAAGAAGGTAATTTTGTTTTATTTATTTATGTTTATTTATATATATATATTTTTTTTTTTTGCAGTTTTCACCACACCCCGTATAAGGGGCCAGCACCCTACACCTTGAGCCACAGGCACTGCCCAAGAAGGTAATTTTAAAATAATTTAAATAATCTACATAGATCTTAAACATTCAAAACTTCTGAATTATTAATGAATACTGTAATTCATTTCTATTTTTTCTACTTACCACTCTATTCTTTTATTCTTGGTAGAAGGATAGACTGAGAAGGAGGGAGGAAAGCAAATATGGAAAAATGATGGAGAGGAGTTTAGTAAATTTAATTTGTATATAAGAGGAGCAGATGAAATCATTCATTTTAGCTGCTTATCTACTGGAATCTATTCTTTAAAAGTAGGTTCTCTAAAATGGACTTTTGCAAACCAGTGTGAAATGGGGTATATTAACAAAGTTCTGTTTCACCTTCACTGGAACTTCTCATTATTGACTTAGTGACCTAAAAACTTCAGTGAAGACATATCAATAGCCTGAAATCTGAGAAAAGATAATCCAGGACTTAAGGTCAGCCCAAAGAAATTCTATATACTGTGGAGGAACAGATGAACTAAATGAGTGTTCATAATTTCTGTTTATTCACAAAAGTTCACTTGAATTACGTCAACATATGAGTTATTCTGTCTTGAATTTGAGTATTCTGATTTTTTAAAAAATAATTTAATCCCCAGTATGGTTAATAAAGAAAGTCTAAGTTACAGGATTTTTTTAAGGGAGAAAACTGCTCTCTTTTATTCCAGGCCATCTCCTATTGCCAGGGAAAATAATACCCAGATTTATGTGTTTCTAAGTGAATGGTCTCTTTCTGAAATGCCAGTGAGTAATTATTTTTTTTAAAGAAAGTTCAAGGAAAACTGAACAGTGATTTATAGCATTTGGATAAGCATCCACTATAATTGCAAGAGCAGGGATTTAATATCTGTGATCAAGTAATGCAGAATTTAGGGAGAAAACGTATGTTTTTAATATTCTCATTTGTTTGATAATATAGAGAACTTTAAGTTGAAAACTTTGCTCTTCAAAACGTTCTTTAGATGTAGGAAGACCAGCTTATTTCTCTGAAAGTTTATCCTGCCAGCAAACTTTTAATTTGAGCGTATTGGCACATTGTCTTCCTTAATAGATAAAAATCAAGAAATCTAGGAGTTAAGCTCAGATAGCTAAATATTCTAAAACCTGAAAATTGTAACCTACCATTCTTAACCCTGAATAAATTGAGTAAAACTTCCAAACTGGTACTCAGTAACATGGCACTTTACTTTCTATTGGAAAGTTTTAAACCCTGAGACTTTAAAAAGTGTCTGGCATTCTCTTCCCGGTAACATTTCTAGTCTAGAATTTGAACTAAATCTAACAGAGCCTTTGATGTTGATTTTGAAGTGGGTGGTGTATCCCATTAATTGTACTAAATTTTAAAACACTGACTATTTGCAAGACATGTATAATAAATTTTCCAACAAGGAAGGGAAGAATTCTTTCAATTTTGAATTCATCAACAAAGATCAATACAAAATACATTTTCATGAATCACCACTATCTTCTTTTCTTAAAGCAGGATAAAGGCTGTGGGAAATAATAGTCTTCATTGGTGATTATTAAGTAATTCTCTTCTGAAATGAGGCGACTTTGAATTACATTTCTCTAGTCCACGCCCAGAAAGTGAATTGAACTTTCTTGTTTAATAATGTCCTCTGTGAGTACCGCTGTTAAAAAAAAGTGGAAACCAAATAAACACATGTACATGTATAGGGAAAATGAAAAATAAATAAATAAAAATCTACATATGAAATATTAACTTGAAATCTTATCAATTTAAAATTGTGATTAAGGCATAACAGAATTAGCTGAAGTAATATTAATATGCTACATGTTCCGATAGGGTTTGAATTCAGGTGTATTCTATTGTCAAAACACATCAAATGGTATGTTTAAGGAAACATGTACTAATGTTTGTAAAGTATTTGTACCAAAACTGCAGGAAAGAAGATAAATTGATGGATGGATGGAAACTACCATGAGAAAGAAGTATAGCTGATTTTTATGGTAGAATTTAGGAAGTAGATATTGAATATTCACTTTAACATTTTTTAACATTTTTTCCAATTACTTTTATTTATTTTGTCTTTTTTCATTTCAGATTAATATGAGGGCACACACAATTACCTTACAATGCTTTTTAGTTAGGTGAGTTGCCTAACCCTCCTTACCCAGGAGGTGTGCCATATACCCTATTACAATTACTTTTAAACTTGAAAATTATGATTAAAGAAGAATTGTTCATGTGGACATACCTAAAGACAGCTGCTTTATTTTTAAAGATTATTTATAAAGATTTAAATAGTATGTGGTTAAGAAGATCTAATTATTTAGCCATTCTGAAACTATACTTTGCATGTGTAATTATTAAAAAATACTTTCTCAGGAAAGATAATAAACAAATGAGAGCTTTTGAATTTCAGTCTCTATGAATCTCTATTTCATTGGGTAGATTAAAACTGAGTTAACATTTTGGTTTCTTGCCCTCCCATTGACCCCAATTTTCAGAGGTTTAGAAATTGGCTGCAAAATTGGCTTTGGTGTTATAACTTGGCTCCAAGACCTAAAACCCAAGACCAAGTCGTCATTTTCAGTTTATTTTTAAGGCTATTGGCAAGAAGTTACAACATTCATTTATTCGCTTAAGACCATAACACCAGGGGATGTCAGGACGCAACGTCCCTCAGGCAATTTATCAGGAATATCTACAAACCCGTGTAGTTAGAGTATGAGGGCCTAAGGAGCCCAAATATGTTGAAGAAGGAATTCAGAAATAAATAAGGTATGGGAAATTTAATGTATAGGTGTGAGATATTCTGTTTTAATCTTATGAAACTCTTTCTGGATGTCTGAATTTTCTAACCAAGGCCTCAAAATAGCAATCCATTGGTTTGCCATCCCATTATATTTCTGTGTAAACATTTTAAAAGAGGAAGGCTTGTAATGTTAATAGTAATTTCTGCATTCAGGTTTCAGGTAGAGAAGATTCCTTTCTTTCCTCTTTTCTATTTTTCTTTGTCTGCTGTTTTGGCTATTTTTTGTCCACTGGCACTAATACTACTATTTATTTGAAGAAGGTCTTTCACTTGGCCATGGTTTTTATCTCAAATTCACTCATTTACTCATTTTCTGTTTTTTACCCCTTTTTCCATATTCATTTGGTTAACACTTTATATTTCCTATATACAAGGTTAATACCTTATATATTACATCTCTAAAGCTCTGGAAAACTGTGGATTAAAATGCTTTTGTCTTTTATGATATATACTTATTAAGGTCTTATGCCAATTCTTATACAGGAAACAAAATATCAGTCCAAAAAGTTCCTCTTCCCTAAGAATTTACCCAGAACAATAAACCAAAGTGAAGAGACAAAACAATAAAAATGAAATTAGTTTGATGAATCTATTTACTCGATAAATATAAAATTAGCACTTCTGAATAGCCAGTCCTGCTTAAAGTGCTTTGCATAGAAATACAGAAATAAAGAAGATATTCTTTATTGTTTCTGTATTTGAAGAATCAATAAACACTGAACTGTAAACACTGAATAAATAAATATCTGAACACAGAAACTATGCCTGAGTTGAGATACACACTTGGAATTAGCAAGCAGGTGAAATTCACAAGTTTGTCTAAGAAAAATTCATAGGATTATGAGAGGTGAAACTTTGGAATACATAAGAGCCATGAATGGAGCAGAAGAGAAGTGTCGCAACTGCATAAATGATCACGCGAGACACAGATTGACAGTACACGCTGCAAGAAGTGAGACTAGCCATAGGTGCAGGATAGCCCCGAGCACTTCTTGCAGAGTCCTTTTACTGAGAAGATTACTAAGCAAAGACATGCAGGGGCTGATGCTCAGGGAAATGATCTCATAGATGCCAAGAGAGTATGTACTCAAGGAAATGATCTTCAAGGGTGGCAAGGGAGATGATCTCCAAAAATACTACATGCAGTTTTTGTCCACTAATCCTTCAAGGAACTGCCATTAAATGCCTAATGTTTAACATTAGCCCTACTACTACAGGACTGAACTTTGCTCCTCCAAGATTACTGAGTTGCTGGGTGACTTGCCTTCCAAGTCACAAGAGATTTCCAGGCTTGCCAGAATGTCTTGTTCTCAGAAATTCCTCAGATGAGTTATTATATTAGTGGCTGTTGTAGTAAATATGATGTTTAATCCTCTATAGAGAAGTGAAGAGAAATATAGGAAAAAGACCAGTAAAAATACTGTGAAATATTGTGTAAGACTAGTAACTACTGTATTGCTTAAGCTCTTACTCCATTTCTGACAAGAACTGCTTTATATGCATCATCTTGTTTAATACTAAAATAATCTCATGAAGTATGCACTATTATTCTGTCTATTTTACAAACAAAGCAACTGGGGTTTGTGGAGTACATGGATAAGAAACTTTCTCAAGGGCACAAGTTAGCATATAGTTGAACAAACACTCAGTGATGCCTACTCTAACTTCAGAACAATAGTGCTGGGAGCTGCCATGATGCCACCTTGGAATGAACTGAAAAGTGTTCATTAAACTTAGCTGAAAGAGGACATAAGTGAGTTGGCACAGTTTCTGTAGCACAAAGGAGAAGAACATAAATGACAGTATTATGAAGATATACTGGGATAAAGAAAGTATTCAATGGTCACAATGATCCATAGTCAAGTCTTAGTTCACTATAACAGTGAAAAGAATGCCACTTCCTATCATTTAAATATGCTCTAAAGGCACTGAAAAATGATAAATTAAAATTAAAACTGTGGGGTTCAACAAGATTAATTATTCAAGCTGTGCTCCCTTCACTGAAATTGACTTACTTTCTTTGAGAAATGACATCCTTCTCATTTTGTAACATATAATTGGTTATTCTAGGATAATCTAGTGGATGACAATAGAAAATTTGAAAATTTGTGTGGCTTTTTTTTCCTTTTGAGACAAAATCTTGCTCTGTCACCTGGGATAGAGTGCAGTGGCATCATTATGGTTCCCTGCAACTTCTAACTCCAGAACTCAAGTGATCCTCCTGCCTTGACCTCTCAAACTGCTAAGATTATAGGTGTGAGCCAGTACACCCAGCCAAAAATTTATGTCTCTGTCTACACTTTGTTTCATCTGATTAGCTCAATGTTAACCCTTTCCTATATCTCCTGTGTTCTACTAGATCTTTATAGCAACTTGTATGACCAAGTTTAGAGATTCCCTAGTAATTAGACCAAGTAGGGCTAATATGTATTTTTTTATCTCCAAAGTAATATATAAAGAATATATATGTATATATATACACACACATATATATTCTACAAAGAACTCAAGCAAATCAGCAAAAAACAACCAAACAACCCCATTAAAAAGTGGGCAAAAGACACAAAAGAAACTTCAAATGAAGATAGTCTAATAGCCAAGAAACACATGAAAAAATGTTCAACGTCTCTAATCATCAAGGAAATGCAAATCAAAACCACAATGAGATATCACCTAACTCCAATGAAAATGGCTCTTACTAACAAATTCCCAAACAACAGATGCTGGCATGGATACAGAGAGAAAGGAACTCTTATACAATGTTGGTGGGGCTGTAAACTAATACAATCTCTAGGGAAAACTGTAGGGAGATACTTCAAAGAACTTAAAGTAGACCTAACATTGGATTCAGCAATCCTACCGCTGGGTACATACCCAAAGGGAAGAAAGGTCATTTTATAAAAATGACACCTGAACTCAAACGTTTACAGTAGCACAATTCACAATCACAAAGACATGCAAAGTGCCCACTTTTATATGCATAGATTAATAAAATGTGGTATATGTGTACTATGGAGTACTACTCAACCATTAAAAAATGGTAATCTAACAATCTTTTGTGACAACCTGGATGGAACTGGAAACCAGTCTTCTAAGTGAAACATCACAAGAATGGGGAAACAAACACATGTACTCAATACCAAATTGTAAGTAATCTATCAATACTTAAGTGCACATATGGAAGCAAATCTTAAAGAAAATCAACCTGGTGGGAGAGTGGAGGAGGAGATGGGTGAATTCACACCTTTTGAGTACAATGCACATTATCTGGATGAAGGGCATACTTATAACTGACTCAATTTGTACAAAAAACAAAGTATGTAAACAAAACACAAGTATGCCCTGGGATTCTGAAATTTTTTAAAAGGTGGAAAAAAGGAGGGGGAGAATATATCTTCTAATGGATATGTATAAGCAAAATAAAAGCATGTGAAATACGCTATTCTCAATATCAATATTTAACATTTATTTTGATCCTCACCCTAGGATAGGTAGTCAATTCTAAGACATTTTACCATAGAATCCCTGCTAAACATGGCAGAAGGCATAAGAAGGTCTAAAGCTGAAAATGAAGCATGTTGAAAAATGCTAATTAGGCACATAGAAAATGGATGTATTTTTCAAATAACACTGATACAATATTTCTTATATCTGACTAAATTTGTGGAATATGTATGTGAAGTTTCTCCACTGCCTCTTAATACTTTCTAAGAAAGTTAGTGATTTGACTTTTTTTTCTCCATCCACCAAATCCCTAACTAGAAATAATGATAAAGACTTTTAGTCTGAAAGTTTGTAAACTTAATTTATTTGTTTTTTATTGTTGTTGTTGTTGTTGTTCATTTTCATTCCTTAGGACTGGACAAAGCTTTTTCATTTTAAACCCATCCAAAACTTATCAGAAAATTATTCTTTTAAAAAGTATTTAAAAAACTTAGGTAAGTTGGCAAACTGATTTTTAAAAGGCTAATTGATGAGAAATACAGGATTCAGATTCTTATCTAAGAACCTGCCTAAATTCCTCAAAAGTGCCTTTGGTGACCTAGACTCTCCATTGTCTGTGTGGATTTTTCATTTGCTTGTTTTTACTTTTGAGTTTCTGAAAATCCTATGAGAAAAAAAATTATTAAAAAATACTCCAAAGGTAAAAAATTCTTCCTTGATATTTGATTGAGGCCACCTTTTGCATACATACAAGATATATATACTCCTGGTTTTAAAAGCATGAATAACCACAATGCTTATAGCACACAAAAGGACTTCAAAGACGATGGAACAAAATGCGTTCTTATGGTTTATCTGCTTCCATCAAGTTTAGTGTCTTGAAAAGGGAAGAGATGCGGTCATCACAATAGTTTTCTGGTTTTGATATGTGATCCCAGTAACATCTGAAATGCTATTTTTATTTTTTTTAAGAACTACTTGGAGTAGAATATTTAATACTAAATTTGGATAAACTTTGTCACACAGCATTCATTTGGATTTTCAACAAATATATCTCAAAGAAACCTCAAAAAAAGTTGATGTGGCTGACCTCTTCATATATGAAGTATGCAAAAAATAGAATGGAATATCAGAAGAAATAAATGACCCTAAGAGGGTTTTTGTTTGTTTTTTCATTTGATTTAAAGCTAAATGTGCTTTGTTGAATTCTAACAAAAAGAAGCATCTGCTTTGGAGAAATATGCAATTCAGGCAGTCCTTTAGTTGGGTAAGATGAGGCATGATGGGATCCAGCTATTAGCAGACTTTTGAACAATTGTTTGGATGTGAGCAACTGATGGCAAGTTTAAACATCATTCCCAGATTTTCAAGTTTGTCATTATAGGATCAGTCATAACACCATGTGTAAAAAAATGTTGTTCCAGCTTCAGTCATTAGAAACCCTTTCAGTTGGCTCACGTGTCCCTTATTCATATGTGTATGTCATTATGGTTGTTCTTTGTTGTATTTTTGAACATATCTCACTTTCTGATACTCCATGCTCCTCTTGCATAATTTCTACCCTAGTCCTGGAATCAGCAATTGCCTCAGTCAGATTCAGCTTCCATAACAAATACACTATGGACTGGGTGGCCTGATTTGTATCCTCCTCCCAAGGTGGAGAACAGAGAGAGAGAAAGCAAGTCCATGTGTCTCTTCTTCTGAGATCATTATGGAGGGCTCCAACTTAAGGACCTAATTAGCTCCCCAAAGATTCCACCGCCAAATATCGTCACACCGAAGATTAGACTTCAACGCAATCAATGTTGGGGGACCGGAAACATTCAATCCATAGTAGTCACCTTTCTCAGGATTACTGATTCCTTTTCTTGGGGAATTATGTTAGAAACTAAGATCTAGGTGCTAAGTATGCTCCTTTCTACTGAAATGTTGCTGCTAGCCCTTCTTAGCTGACAAAGGAACTAGATGTGTGAATGCTGAGTCATTTGTATACACATCACTATTGATATTTCTATGTGTAACCATCTGCATATATATTAAGCTAGACATGAGTTCATGCTGATGTCTCCAATTCTGATCTATTAGCCATGGCACATTTTAGTTTTCTCCTTTTGTGTATCTATAACCTCCCACTCTGACAGTGAGAAACTTGACTCCCTCCAACTCTTTATTTAATTTTTCATTTCTAGAGTATATGTATAGCAGTATTAGAATTGTTAACCTGTACTGCTGTGGGAAATACCTTTATCAACTGAGTAAAGTCCTATAGCGTGTTTACTTTTGCCTTGAGTTTTACAGACTCTACTCATTCAACAACAGTTCCCTCCTGTTTTCAGTGTGGTTATTCCATATATTTGTAATACAATTAGAATGTTTTCTTACATTCTACATGTTCTCACAGGATTGACCAAGCTCCTAAATATTTTTTTTTAATTTACATACATTAAGATTTATCATCTGTGTCAGTGTGTTAGATCAATGCATGAAGTCATGTATTCCGGATTACAGTATCATGCAAAATAGTTTTCCCCCTGAAAACCTCCTGTGCTTAACTCTTAATCTCTCCCTCCTACTTAGAAAGTCTTCTTAATTAAATCTCTTCTTCAAAAAGGAGGAAAAATGGACTTCATTTGGGTTATTCTTTCGAGACACATCTTCAGAGTCATATTCATAGTCCACACATTGTCCATTCCATGCAAATCAAGCTATTTGTTTTTCTTGAAATATGTCATTGTGCTAATTAATCAACACAAAATACTCTTCTCTCCACTCCGAATGTCTCCCTGGCCACAAAAGCCTAAACAATTTCTAAATATTCTTCAAAAATCACACTGACTATTACCACCATCAGAAAAGACCTCTTTGATCTTAACAAGATAGGTAAAATGTCTCATGTTATTATTCCTTTGTGCCATTTTATTTTATTTTTATCCCTAACTAGAATTTAATCACCCTGATGAACGATGGTATGTTATTGATGTGTGTACCTCCAGTGTCACAGTAACTGACACATAACTGCCTACTCAATAACTATGAGCTGAATAGACAACAGAATGAATAAATGAATGAGGGAATGAACATGTGAAACACACATATTTATTTATGATTTCAAATTCCCTAAGTTAACTTTATTGAAAGTTGACCTGATCTAAAGCTAAAATGATAAATTACATCTCCAAGGGGAGTTTACAAGGACCAAGGATCTAACCACCTGTGGACTACTGGGTCTAGTCATGGCAGAAGTATAACCTAAACTTGACATAAAGTCTATTCCCTTGCAGTTTAGCACATTTTCCTTCCTACATTGACTTAGTAATTTTTTTTCAGAAGTGCCAGATATCCCCGTATGACTGCCCAACCAGACTTACAAATACACAACTCTAAGACTGATTCCTTGGCCAAATAAAGAATTTGGGTAACATTGCTGTGCTTTTGCAACCCTTGCCTTACAGAAATCCTTTTCCTCTTTCAAACACTCAATACTCTAATTTGGTACAAACATTAGGTACAAATATCATCGTATTCAGTACACATATCACTACTGAAATCCTTATTTCATGGACTTCAAAACTAATCAATAAAAGCAATTTAAATTCTTTCATTTATCACCAGATCCCATCCCCATGTCACTTAGAATCAGCATCTGCAAACATCCAATGTCAAGCTCAAGTGCTCAACAATTGGTTCTTTTGTCTTTAATAAAGGATATCAAATGCAGCTGAGGTTAGAGTCCAGCTTTCTTAGCTAGATCCTCCAAATAAAGAAAACCGATCATGCCAAATTAAACCAGGTATTTCTATTTACCGAAGCTAACACCTGCATATCGAGCGGTCTGGGTGTTCTCATTAATTTTTCCCATGCTAAGCACAGCAATTAGCTAAAGAACACAACTGTGCTTGGAAAATGCAATTGCCCCCAGATAAAATGAACTATTTAATCTAATAATAAAAAAAGAGTGATTAATTCTAGGGTATATTCTTAAAAGACCAAATTGCTTCATTCATGGATAAATGAAAATCTTCCCCTATCACTTACAACAATTAACCTTCTTAAGTCAATCTAAACATTCACAATGAGTTTTTTAAATAGAATATTTTTGTTTTTATTCTGAAACAGAATTGGTAACAGGTAGAAATTTGAAAAAGACTGATGAAAAGATGATTTTGCAGTATTACCTTTCAACTGTTTTTCTTAAGACTCCATTTATCAATTCATAATGCTAACTTTAGGTAAGTTTCATATAAAAAAACTGAGCTTTTGGACATTGTCTAAACCAAATCCAGAATGTTAATTCCTTGAAGTCAATTCTAGTATTGCTGATTTAATAAACTGGAAGGGCAATCAATAGATGGTGAAATCAGGAAATATTTATTGGCTGATTATATGTTAGTTTTAGGTAACAAGAATAAATAACAAATTCACAAACATATCCATTCAGAAAAACATCAGAGACAAAAGAGACAATATAGAGGCAAAAGAGGAAATCTAGAGGGGCCATATCATTGACCTCAAAGAACTTACGATTAATTATAATCCAGCACACAGAATTATCTATAATGAAGTACTCTGGCATCAACTTTTGAAATCCAGTAGAACCTCTGTAAGTTAACCACTCAAGGAACTGTAACAAACTGGTCAACATGTAGAGGTGGCCAACATAAGGAACTAGACCTACTATACTGATGAGTATGTGTGGTGCATGTCCAGGCTGTGAAAATTGGGTCAACCTAAGAAGGAGGTCAATGTAGGGAGTTGGTCGGTGATGGAGGTTCTACCGTAATTATATATTCCCAAGATCAAACAACTTTGCAAACCAATACTTTATTTATTTTTCATTTTTATATGCTTTGTACCCTCTCCATTCCCAACTAAAAAAATGAAAATTATTTCTAGCCATGCTATCTGAATCTGATTTGTTTAAAGACCAACAGGTATAATGGAGGAAGATAATTCTTTGGTGTTAGCTTTCAAAATTCTCTTTCTTTGAATGAGAAAAAAAATTGTTTTAAATTGATGTGAGACATAAAATAGTAATAAAATCTCAGATTTTGAAAAATTAGAAGGGTAAGATGTCTGTCTAGGGTTTGAAGGGAGAAACTGTAGTAATTTGGGAAAAAATCTTCATCATTATTGAACTGCCAATCTCCTTGATCCTCTGGAAATAAAGAATTAAATCATTATTTTACTGTCTGTAGCTGATTCAGGCTAAACATTTAGGCTATAATTGCTTCCGTGCGAAGAACTGTAAAATGACTGTGTTAAAATATCTTTATTAAAAAGGGGAAATAGGCTTACTGTTTCAATGACTGTTTTTACCCCTTTAAGAGTTAAGCTAATTTTTATTCTCATTTTATGCATATGTGAAATACATGATTTTTACAATTACTCTAACACAAATACTCCTAAACTTTTACAATAACATGTCTCTTTTCTTTGGAATAAATGAAGCCTCAAAACCATTGAACCATTTCCTGCTATGTGTTATTCCTACAGTTTCATTTGCTCCAGACCCACTGCCAGTTTGAAAGCTCCTGTGTGAAAGCACTGCCAAGCTTGAAAGTATAATAAACCTTCTGTAATATTCTTGGAAAACAAAGACACTGTGAACTCAGGGAGTTGAGCATTTATATGTTTTCAGGTATCACAATTCTCCTAATCTCATGAGATACCAAAGAACCATGGGCTGGATAAAGCTGTTTTCTGCTAACAGTGAAATTTCACCCAATTCTATCAATATAAAATCTGAGTCTCCAGGGTGGAGGGTGGGGTTTGAGTTCATGGAAGAGTGAAAATACCTGAGTGGCGTCTTGAGCGTCCCGAGGAGAGAGCACACACTTAGGCTGTGTCCAGGAACCACAAACTCAAGAGTGTTAGTAAAAAAACCTATTTGAGTATCCATTTACATGAGACAGTAATTTTTTTTTTTTTAGGGACAAATCCATACTTTGGGGTGTTCTTTACAGCCACTAAAGCAATATTTGATCCTCTTGACACAACCCTCCATTTTGGATAAAAGAAATAAATGAATATGTTTTGTTTTTTTCATTATTATAAGTACCCAGCATTTATTAGAAATATGTTTACTAATGTGCATTCATTTTCTTATGGGAGACAACTAATTCTACTCACTAATCAAATACGATTCAGGTTTTGACCTCAGGCCAGATATAAGAAAACTAATCAAGCCAGTTTGGGTTCCTTCCTATGACAAGAAAATTTTAGTGTGGGTGGCTGAGGTCAAAGTTGAAGCTAAAGTTTAGCGTCCTCATGAGCTGTGAATCATAGCTTGGCTTTGTTTTTTCTTGCCACTTTCACCACTTAGAAAGACATAAGCCTGCTGAGTACTGTTCTGGGGAAAAAAATAAATAAACAGAGGTAAGGACTTTTCAAATCACAGACATCATGAGGTCTGAGAAAATTCTGTCCCTTGAGAAATATTTTCCCTGGTTGTTTTTTTTTTTTTTTTTTTGAGGATGTCAAGCTGGCTTCAGAAGGCAAAGAAAATAGATACATTTTATTCTAACAGGATGCCTAGCATGTATTTTACTAAGCCTGAGAATGTGGTTTCTCTCTGCACGTGTCAGATTCCTATTCTGTACAAGGGTGTGAATCAGGCCCACGGGGGTCTAGTGGGAGCCTTAGCGCCTGTTCTCACTTGCAAAGTGGCTTCGGTCACTGTTTCCCAAATGCACCCTTCTCTCTGAGCCACCAGAGGTTTCACTTCGTTCTCTTGTGAAAGGGTTCTCCAAGACTGTGGAGATGCTCCTGGCCCCTCCACCGGGGGTCCACTCCGGACTCTCCCACCATCTTTATCCAAAGGTCCAACTTCAAACTTTCAAGCTAACGATGAGGAATCCGACGGGAAAATGAAGTTGTGAGTTCTACTGCCAGGTTTTTATTTTTCCCCACCCCCATTTCATCCTTCTTTCCCCTTCCCTGCCCCCCACCCAACCCCAAATGGCTTGGCCGCTGCAACGTGAGACACATAGTTGCGCTGCACGAGGTGAGGTGAGGAGGGGCGCCGTGACTGCCAGGCACCAGATTGATGGTGTGTGGAAACCCGGAGCCAGCGCTGCCGGCAGCCAAGGGCTCCTCCGTGGGGATCCCACATAATACACTTTCCAGATTTCTGGGCCTCCGTCCAGCTGCACACTTCTGTGCATGCAGCTCTGCCTTCAGGAGAACCGGGCAGAGTGGCGGGGTGCAGGCGGAGGCCTGTGTGTGCACTTGCTCACTTATTTACTGCGTTAGTAAATGTGTTGAACATATGTTACTGTAAGCAGCAGCCCGGGAGAGAAAGGCGATCTGACTGCCTCTTTCCACAAACCCTTCCTCATCTCCTTCTGGCGTGGATGATTAAAACTGGATGAGGGCCAGTCCCAAAGAGTGATACGTCTTCCAGGGCTGACAGCCACTGAGATTTGCGTGTATGGATGCAGGGAAAACACCATGGAGAGTGTCTCCTCGGCTGCTAACCGTACTGCCACGGGCAAATAGAATTCCAATTCTGGGCCATCACCTCTGTGCCTAACTGCTGTTGTCGGGAAACCTGAGACCCTAGGATCACGCTTCACTTCGGAGCCGTGGAAGGTTGTACAGCTGGAAAATGATTTACCTCCAGGCCAGCTGAGGACTGGGTCTCGTTCATAGGAATTAACTAAGAATTTCATCTTTTCCTTCTTCAGCATCACCTGGTTTAGAATGTCTTTCTCTTCTCCAAAGATCTGCAAATAAGAGCTGAAGCTAAAGCAGGCTAAATATAAAAGTTTAAGTGAGAAGTGGTTGAGTAAATAATGTAAGGAGAGCAGATTGAATTCATGCTCTCAGGCAAACTCAAGAAATCAGTATAATCAGGAGTACAAAAACAACACAAGATTAAAACCATGTTTAAACAAAGTTGCCTCAAAGAACTGGCTCAGGTATTTGACTCAGCACATTCTTTGTTTCCACCTCTTCTGAGACCCTATTCAAGTGACAGTGAATGAATGAGCCCATAACAACAGAAATAACAAGAAAGAAAGGATCTGCAGAGAAGATAAAAAGAAGATAAAAGGATAGGGATGGTTAAACCAGGCGAAAGATGCAAAATCTAGAAAAGGAAGAAATCTACACAGACAAGGGGATTTACTTGTTCAGTGAGACCCAGAAAGAATAAGAGAAAGTGGGAGTGAAAACAAGGTGAAAATTTAAAAGATGATTTAGTTCCTATAAAAAAATTAAGGAAATCACAGGGAATCATTAGACCTCAATCCCTTGTGCAGACCAGGAATTTACATTAAGTTGTTATCTCTAAAAACTGCCATATAATTTGGGAGATCTAGGGTATCGTGTATAGATACATAATGTCATCCTAGAATAAAACACTAATGATTCTGGAATGTTTGAGAACCTCTTGAATAAAGGCCATCTCCTCACTCACTCATGGCACTTTCTGCCTGCCTCCATGATTCTCACCTGCTGTCTTAATTACTCAGCATAAAATAGAAAAGAGTAAATAAAGGCACTAGATATCTGAAGAAAGCCTCCAGCATGAAAGATAAAGACCTAAATAAAATTGACCCCAAAAGAAGTAAATATTCACAAAAGTGAAATGGACTTTAAAAAATTCAATAAAACCTCTACTTAGTATCAGAACATTTCGTTATTAGCTGAGCAAAAAAAAATCAACAATAATATATGGCAAAAAAAAAGCTCTAATAAAAAAAAGGTCTTAGAGTCTTAGCATTAAGTATGAATGACTACATCAAATAAGATAGAACACTAGGAAAATAAAATTAAGGAGCTCTCTAAGAACTTAAACTGAAAGACATTAAAGTGTTAACCCAAGAAATTCAGTACCTGATTAGCTAATTTATCAGGGGGGAAAAAAGGAAATCATAAATGAAATAATAGAAGAAATTTTCTCAAAATGGAGAGAGGACATATGTTTTCATATTTAAAAAACCGTCTAAGTGCATAGTAAGACTTGGGGAGAGACCCACACCTAGAAAAATAATTCTCAATGATTAAAGTAGTGAATCTATCAAAACAGGATTTTTAAAAGTTTCATAGAGAAAAATGAAACAGAACAAAATGTTTCCTATAAAGAAATAAGAAGCAATCTTGCATCTAATTTTCTCACAGTAAGAATATATTCTAGGAGAGAGAAGATAGAATTTTTTTTAAAGACTAAGGGATATATTTAAGGAGCTAAAAGTATCAAAGTATTTTACCGATAAAAGGTTCAGAAATTTTATCTTCCAAGTATTCTCCATGAGGAAAGTTTTGAAGTGGTACTCTAGAAAAACAATGGTGGACACCAGAAAGTAAAAGATGTTAGATACAAGAAATTCTGGAACTACCCAAGGCTCTAATTTTTTTTCTTTTATTGTAAATATATGTATTTTATTATTCTTCATTACATTATTTCCCCCCCCCACCCGTCCGTGATAAGACAGAATTGATTTACAGAAAAGAATACAGAAAACACCAAAGCTCCTGGTAGTGGGAGAGATTTTAAGTAGGGAGAGAGAAGCTCTCTCCGTTCCTCTCCCGGTCTTTCCCCGTCTC
>CAUYRH010045845.1:0-33085 GCA_963574655.1 Perodicticus potto
GTGCTGGTTTCATATACAATCTGAAATATTTTCATCAAACTGGTTAACATAGCCTTCATGGCATTTTCTTAGTTATTGTGTTAAGACATTTATATTCTGCATTTAGTAAGTTTCACCTGTACCCTTCTAAGATGCACCATAGGTGTTATCCCACCAATTACCCTCCCTCTACCCATCCTCCCCCCACCCCTCCCCTCCCTTGCCCCTTTCCCCATATTCTTGTACTATAATCGGATTATAGCCTTCATATGAAAGCTATAGATTAGTTTCATAATAGGGCTGAGTACACTGGATACATTTTCTTCCATTCTTGAGATACTATGCTAAGAAGAATATGTTCCAGTTCCATCCATGTAAACATGAAAGAGGTAAAGTCTCCATCTTTCTTTAAGACTGCATAATGTTCCGTGGTGTACATATACCACAATTTATTAGTCCATTCATGGTTTGATGGGCATTTGTGTTTCTTCCATGACTTAGCAATTATAAATTGTGCTGCAATAAACATTCTAATACAAATATCTTTGTTATAATGTGATTTTTGATCTTCTGGATATATACCTAGTAGAGGAATTATAGGATCAAATGGCAGGTCTATTTTTAGATCTTTAGGTATTCTCCAAACATCTTTCCAAAAAAAAGTATTAGTTTGCATCCCCACCAGCAATGTAGAAGTGTTCCCTTTTCTCCACATCCATGCCAACGTCTCTAGTTTTGGGATTTTGTGATGTAGGCTAATCTTACTGGGGTTAGATGATTTCTCAAAATAGTTTTGATTTGCATTTCTCTGATGATTAAGGATGATAAGCATTTTTTTCATGTGTCTATAGGCCGTGCACCTGTCTTCTTCAGAGAAGTTTCTCTTTAGGTCCCTTGCCCACCCTGAGATGGGATCACTTGCTCTTTTCTTACTAAAATGTTTGAGTTCTCTGTGGATTCTGGTTATTAAACCTTTATTGGAGGCATAACCTGCAAATATCTTTCATTTTCCTTTTTTAAAAATGAAAGTACTGGTTGAGATTTCTGATCAAAAGATTTAAGATAAACCAGATATTAATGTATAAGACAAAACTCAGAAAGATTAAAATCACGGAAAGTGATCCTAGAAATCGCTGAATCTCCCCTTATTCAGTGAGCACGAACTATAGGTAGGAATTGTGCAAGGAATGGGGGGTCACTAGTGAACAGAACTTATGAAGCATAAATTCTAATTTAAAAAAAGAGTCAAGAAACAAATACAAAGTAAATTAGAAGCCCATTTCAGAGAGTCAAGCTTTATGGCTGGAGAGAGCAAAGCTATCTCTCATTTGGCAGAGAGGAAAACTGACCTCCAGACTAGGAAGGAGACTTTTAGTGGCTTCACACAGGATTACCAGGACATCTCTGCTCTCCAGACTAGTAGGTCTCAAATTTTCACATCCACCAGAATCACCTGAGTGGGTTCTGAAAACACAAATGAATGGGTCCCATCCTTCGAGTTTCTGATTCAGTAGATCTAGGGTAAGGCCCAATCATTTGTCTTAAAGACCTCTGGGGATCTAGAAAGCACAGCATTTCAGGAAAACACTTTTTAGCTGGACATGGTTAATTGAGTTTATTTAATCCACAGCATAGCCACTTGTGGATTTAAGACAGGTGAATGTTGCTCCAGTTTTACAAATAAGAGGTCGAGGCACAAGCCATCAGAGAAGACGGCCTTTGAATTTGCAAGAGGCATCAGGTATTGAACATCACAGATTTAGCTGCAAGAATCTATGATTCTAAAATGTGAGGGCCTGAAGAATTTTATCCCACATTTTCCAAAGGCACCAAATACCTCCCCCACTGAGTTTTTCTTTGTATTCCTTAAAGTAAAGAACTGTGTCTAGCCAAAAAGTGTTTTCCTAGAATGCTGTGTTTGCCAAAGACCCAGAGATCCAAAGACCATAGTCTGGGGTGAATCCTGGTGCACAGTGCCTGCACCTGCTGCGCCCCTGGTATGGAACTGAGGCAGCCAAATCTAGGGGCTTCACCTCTGCTCCAGGAGAGGCGAGAGCCTCCCTTCGAATTACCCTCCTATAAAACTAGGATAGTTCAGAGTATTCATGGGGGAAATGGGGCTTCTTTCCTGCAAAGATGGCCCCTCTCCTTCATAAAAATCCTCTAACATTCATCATCACATGGTGGTTAAGAACTTGTACTCTAAAATGAGATGGCCACAGTGTGACTGTGACCAAGCCCTCAGACCACCAGGAAACCAATCCTCTTATATGATACATGAGAGGGCTGTGTCTGCCTCGTGGCATTGTTGATAAGAATGAAATGAAGTCTTAGAATTCTCCCAAAGCTGTCATTGAAAATTGTGAAGAAAGGCTTTCCACCAGGAATTTCAAATAGGACCTAATTTTCTCCCTAAGTATGAATTTAGCATAGCAGGTGGCACAAAGCAAGCCAGAGAGAAAGAGCATAAACTTTCAGGGGTGTCTAACCTTTTTTTTTTTTTTTTTTTGCAGCCCAATATTAGAATGTGTCTTGGGCCACACGTTAAATACACAAACACTAACAAAAGCTGATGAGCAAAAAAAAAAAGGTCCATGCATACTTTTCATGATATCCAACACTCCAGATAAGCAAAACAGCCCCGTCAAATAATATGGACACAGCCTGTGGACTGCAAGTTGGATACTCCTAGATAAAGTGATGGCTAAGAACCTAGATTCAGCCTCAAATTTCTTGGATTCAGGCTCAGCGCCTGTGGCTCAACGGGCTAAGGCGTCAGCCACGTACACCTGAGCTGGCGGGTTTGAATCCAGCCCGGGTCCGCCAAACAACAATGGTAGCTGCAACCAAAAAATGGCCAGGCATTGTGGTGGGCGCCTATAGTCCCAGCTACTTGGGAGGCAGAGGCAGGAGACTCGCTTGAGCCCAGGAGTTGGAGGTTGCTGTGAGCTGTGATGCCACATAACTCTATCCAGGGTGTCATCTTGAGGCTCTGTCTCAAAAAAAAAAAAAGAAAAAAAAATTTCTTGGATTCAAGGGTTGGCTTGAACCCACTCACTAGCTGTATGACCTCAGGCTCACCACTTGGCTACTGCGTTCCTCATTTTTTATTGCAATTGCACCCACATCATAAGACTGCTATGAAAACTTGATGAGTAACCATCAGTAAAACCCTTGAAAAGTATCTGGCTGATTCTACATATTCGAAATATGCAATAGCATTCGTGTTCCCTATTTGGTAGTCATTTCCGCACCTGTCTTTCATCCCCTGATGTTCCATGTGGATCCTTCGTGTGCTCTGGACATACCGTGGAGCACCAGTGATTTCTGTAACTTTTGAATCTGGTCCCTGTTATTATCCCTTTATCATCCATCATTTCACAAAGTGACTTGTCACCTCCTTGTATTTTCCGCTTTCCATTCCAACACGAGCCAAAAGCTTTTCTCCTCCATATATATTCTTTGGAGTTTAGAAGCCTTCATCCCAGGAGAGTGAACATCTCTGTTGTCATATTCTAATCTGGACCATTCTAATTGAGGTGCCGTTTGAAATGAACCCTCCTGGAAACGGATTGCTTCATCGCCTGTACCTGCAGATCTCACAACTTATTCCTTCAGAACGAACACACTACGGGTGGTATCAAACAGCAAGACTGATCAATTGGGAAAAAACAGTTTTTTAATTTATGTAACATTTATCAAAGAGCTCAAGAAAAATATATATAAAAATCCTAAAGTCAGAGACAGAGAATCCTAACCCTTAAGAAATATAGAAATTATCTGGTCATTTCTCAGATGGGAAACTGCCCAGGTTCACAGCAATTTTGAACATTGAAAAGATCGTGAAACATTATTTCTTCATGTCAGATGTGTCCTTCTGAGGCCTCAAGCAAACCCAGGGCCCTAGGCTGTCCCTAGGAAGGATCTCTGTTGTTTCTCTGGAGGGCAAAGAAGTCTCTTCTGCTGAGATCCCGGGAGAGATCAGAAGGTGTGAAAAGAGGACAGAACTGAGGTCCAACGAGGCCTCCTTCACCAGGACCCCAAGACTCCGGTTCAGTTGTCCCCCTGTGTCTGTGACACACACAGTTCTCTCCTTCCTTTCTGCTAACCAGATGCAGGGGTGTTGTAATTCCCCAAAGAGATCCTCATTCCAGACTCTGAAATCAGGCCTTCTACATGGAAAATAAAATCTAAATTTCTTTTGAAAGGTGATTGAAGGAAACAGTACATATGTTTAAAAATCCCTACCATTTATACCTTACTAACAAATCTAAAACTCCAAAGGTATCATGTTTTAAGGGAATAATTTAAATGCAGAACTATTACAAAGAGACATGCAATTAACACCTATGTTCTTCTCCATCAAAAATTATCAACTAATTTTAACAAATTTTCTTACAGTATATTCCCTTGTCAAAAGAAATAGGATATTGCAGACAAAGCCAAAATGCCCTTTTAGCCGCCAACCTCATGCCATTTCTGTGGCACCTCTTCCAAAAGGGTGTAGCCTTCCATTCTGCTTTCTATGCTGATATAAACATAAAAATTTGATTATCAATATATATCTGATTGTTTCTATCCATTAAATTGGCCCTGTTTTCTTCCCACAAAAGACTGTGTGGACTTGCAGATGCTAAGTTTGGGTCATGAACCAGAAGAGTCTGATATTTATAAATAGTCTTTAAATAGATGCTCAGATGATTGGTATAAGAATCATCCAAGATGCTAATATAAAAGGGAAGTGGCACAGCAAAAATTGGGATGCTTCTACGTGCAAGCCATATTCTGCCAGCATTGATGATGTCACTAGCAAGTAGGCATCACACTAGCAAACCAAGAATCCAGAAAAGGCCAGGACAAGATATGGTACCATGTTTTTCAACTTTTTTTATCTCCTGGAACACTTGAACCTATAGTTGAACTTCCACAGCACACTTAA
Source organism: Perodicticus potto (assembly GCA_963574655.1). Taxonomy (NCBI): domain Eukaryota; kingdom Metazoa; phylum Chordata; class Mammalia; order Primates; family Lorisidae; genus Perodicticus; species Perodicticus potto. The sequence continues at coordinate 4,919 of CAUYRH010045845.1, forward strand.
ATTATGTTAATCAAAAAAGAAAGGAGTAAAAAAAAAAAAAAACATACTTACTGTGCTTTCTTTGAACTTCTTTTGAAAATAACTTAATTAATGATCCTTAAAACTTTTCACGTCACACCTAAGATCCTTTTGTGACACTCCTGTGTGCTGTGGCACACCAGTTGAAAATCAATGAAATAGTGCATCTGCTTCTGCCCTGTGTACTCACTTCTTGTATATTTGGATAAATAAATAAATAACTTATAGGCTTGGGAGCACACAGGCGTCTTCTAGATAATCTGTAACCCATCTGCAACAATGTCATTGGTGTCAGAAGTGGGACAGGCATGAAGAGCCCACCACAATGGCCAGAGTTTGGACAGGGATCAGAATACCAAAGTATGAACAGGAAACAGTAAGTAAAACTGGCCTAAAACATAAGAATTCTTATGGGAGGAGCTGTGTCTGGTGGAATTCATCCACTATTCCTTTCCCTGCAACCACCTGGGCCTGATATACAGGGTGTCCATAAGGTTCATGTACAACTTAAAACAGTTGTGACTTTATAAGTATATGTGATAGAATCTATAAGAAGGATTCAAAAGAAGAAACACTCACATTTTTTATTGTTCTGGTTAATTTTCAACATGTCCACCATCATTACGAATACAAAGGGTAATACTATTCTGTAGTTCTCGGAAAACATTTTCAAGTTCTTTTTCAGTAATACCAGCAATCACATCAGTTATCCTAAAGTCTTCTAAAGATGAAGGTTTGATCGAATAACTATTAGTTTTCACATGTCCCCATAAAAGGAAATCCAGTGGACTCAAATCACACGGACTTACAAAGTTCTAACTATTTTAAATTGCACTCAAACTTTATGGACACCCTATATCATAAAAGATGGCTAAGTCAAAGGCAATAAGCCCCAGGCAAAATTTCTGGGATTTTCTATGTGAGCCAAAACAGTGGCTAAGGCTAAGGAATCTCCAAAAGAACTGAAACCCCCAAAGGAGGAAATGTTTGGTGTTGGAACCAAAAAATCTGTGAATCACAAAAGGATGCTCCGAAATTAGACATCTGAAAAGGTTACCTGGGACGGGGGATGTACCAAACACCCCCGGGCCCCGGGTGATATAGGCGGCTGACAACTTTCCAGGGACAAATGCTAAGTGCTAGAAAATTCTTCAATGCTCACTATGCCAACTCTCAGGTAGAAATAACAGCAATATGAAGACTATTCACAAAAGAATTAAAATATATGCCAAATATTTTATATGTGAGAAGAAATAAGGAAAATAAAAATAAGAAATAGACTTCATCAACCTTCACCAAAAATGTGACCAATAAGGAACCTGGCCTCAAGTTACAGTTTGAAACTATGAAATTCTAATTCAAAATACATATGCACTTCTTATAGGTATCAGTGACCTTGAAACTCTGGGATTTGCTCAAATTAATGGTACTCTTCCACTGAAAATGATATCCAGAGGGTCAAGTCCCAGAAATCCTTGAAAATTTAAAGTTTAAAAGACTCAATTGAGGTAGAAAATTCACATTAATAAGTATGCCGCCCAAAAACCTTCTTCAAGTTCTGTTGAAGCAAGGGTGCTACAATCCAGTTAAGGTGTTTGTAAAATGCTAAGCATCTCAATAGTTGAGAAATGCAAGTTTCTTCTCTCCCAGTAGGTTCCACAGGTTCTTTTTTTTTTTTTTTTTTTTTTTGCAGTTTTTGGCCAGGGCTGGGTTTGAACCCGCCACCTCCGGCATATGGGGTCGGTGCCCTACTCCTTTGAGCCACAGGCACTGCCCAAGGTTCCATAGGTTCTTAATAAACCTAATTAAAATGGCCTCAAGACAATGCAACCAAGGTGTTAGAGAGGTGGCCTCCACTATGCTCCAGAAAATTTTGTTTAGGGGAAGATAACCATCCTGAACCGAAGCCAGCTGAGGTAGAGGGAGGAAGCTGGCGATGTGCCCAGTTTCTTTAAGGCTAGACGCTTTGGGAAAATAACTGATTATTCCTTCCACCCCCTCCCACCCTGATTTTAGACAGTTTAGATTGGCTTAAAGTCATGGTTTCTGAGCTGAAAACCACTCCTCCCATGCCATTATATCTGCTTTCTTTAATACAAGGTGAAAAAATAATGCAAAAGGTGAAAAGATGATATATGTATAGTATTAGGCAGAGGAAAGATTCACCAAAGAAAAGAAAAATTTAACAGTTAAAACATCCAGAGCTCTGGACCTAGAAATAGGAGGAGTCCTGGAGCCAGAATGGCTTTGAAGTCAAGGCTGGTACAGCAGAGCAAAACAGGGCTCTTGACCCAGGCCTGTTATATACAGTTGTGTGGGTTCTGCACAACCGCATGTAGCAGCCCTCACCTAGGAACATCATGCTCCCACTTCAAACACACCAGGAGGGGTACCTGGTGCCCAGTTTTGAACAGCTAGACTTAGCAGGGCTGAAAGAACTAGTTAATAAATAAGAAACTGCCCCCAAAAATCAAGCCCCTGGCCATGGAGGTCAGGAAGAAACTTCCCCAAGGCAGATGAAGGGCCAACTCAAGCTGTCTTAGAATACTCCTTCTCAAGATCATCTTGTCGAAACGACTCTAAATGGCCTGGGGCTGGGACCATCATAAATTGGAGACTCTCCTCCCTAAATACAGATGCTACTTAGACAAAGATAATGGGGACCTTTGGAACCCCCATCACCTCCAAGCAAACAGTTAATCTGTGAAACCTGGTAAATTTTTAGAGTCCGTCCCCAACAGAATGTCCTATGTCTAGTCAGCCCATTTGGATTGGGGCAAAAATCCAAATCCTTCACTAGATGATCTCACGGAGCTCCAAACACTGTTACCCTGAAATTAAAATATTGTGACTGTGTTTCTTCTGTGATGACTGTAATACTGCCATAAATTAAAACTAAGAGTTAGGGCATAACAGGTTTCAAGCCATATAATAACTTATACATTTATATTAAACCCTTTCATCACTATAACTTACTACACATTCTGTTAGTTCTGCGTGGCAGTTTCAAAACAGCTTCTGAAAATTGGTCAGAAAGGTCTAACATAAGTGCTAATTTTAAACACTGGGATATCTAAATGTAATAAACATATTGAATTTTAGCTAAATTATACCATAGCCCTAATATTTTGATGTTTTATGTTTTATAAATTGGTTCTTCTGGAACCTAGATACTAATGTAAAAGTTTTAGTCTTACAAAAATGCCACAGTACTTCACCTTATGGGGTTAAGGTTGAAAAGTTTTGTGATTAATTCATTTGTACTTTGTTATTAAAGAGACGGTTTCTTGCTCTGTCCTCAGGTTAGAGTGCTCTGATTAACTTTTAAAAATTTTAGACTAAGTCATTTCTGAAACAACAGATCTATTAAAAAGACTTTACAGCAGTGGTTCTCAACCTTCCTAATGCCACGGCCCTTTAATACAGTTCCTGTGGGTTGCAACCCACAGGTTGAGAATTGCTGCTTTAGAGAATAAAAGGCTGACACTGAACTAACACTAGCATCTCCCCCCAAAAAATAACGAAAAGAATTGTAAGATTTGAACACACTTCAAAGGTATTTTTGCATTTTCCTACACAGGTTCTCCATACCTGTCTGTTTTTTAAGTTTCCTGTGCTGGGCAGCTCCTGAAATGACTCCCAATGATCCCATCTTCCTAGTACACATGGCTATGATAGTATATTGTATGTGTCAACTTGACTGGGCTAAGGGATGCCCAGATAGCTGGTAAAATACTACTGCTAGGTGTGCCTGTGAGGGTATTTCTGAAAGAGAGCAGCATTTGAATTGGTGAACCAAGAACAAATGGCCTCCCTAGTGCAAATGGCGTTATCTGATCCACTGAGGGCCTGAATTGGACAAAACAAAAGAAGGAAGAAGTCACCCTGTCCTGTGACCTGGGACATCCATCATCTCCTTCTCTCAGACATCAGCACTCCTGGTCCTCAGGCTGTCAGACTCAGGTCAGGGCAAACACCATCAGCTTCCCCAATTCTCAGGCCTTTGGGCTAACATCATCACCTTTCCTGGGTCTCCAGCTTGCAAACAATGGGAATTCTCAGCTTCTATAACTTCATCGGCCAAGTCCTATAATAAATCTCCTCATACATTCACATATATAATATGTGCCTTATTGTGTATTCTAACGTATATCTTATTGGTTCTGTTCCTCTGAAAAACCCTGACTGATGCAACTCCCTTGTGTGATTTCCTCCCCTTGAGCATGGCTGGCTTTTGTGACTTGCTTCTGACAAACAAGAATATGAAAGAAGTGATGAAATGCCACTTCCAAAATTAGATTGCAAAAGACTATAACCTCCATCTTGCTCACACTCTTTGTAGCCTTCTCATTTGCTCAATCTGACGAAGTCCAATGCCATCTTGTGAACTGCCCAAGGGAGGGGCCCATGTGGCAAGGAACCAAGAGTGGCCTCTAGCTAATGAAGGACACTGACTCTCAAGTCATGAGCCTGCTAGTAACTGTATCCTGCCAACAGCCATGTGAGTGAGCTTGGGAGCAGATCCTCCCCCACTGGAGCAGAGTTCACTGCAGCCCCAACTGACACCTGGATTGCAGCCTGTAAAGGGCCCCAAGTCAGAGGACCCTGCCCAGCCCCACCAGATTCTTGACCCAAAGAAACAGTGAGATAATCAAGCCCTGAACTTTTGGTGGAGTAACTTACTAAACAGCAATAGATAATTAACATAGTTCCCTTAGAGTGAGACTGGGATTATTTTTTTTTCATTTTTTTATTAACTCTTAGCTGTGTACAATAATGCATTTATGGGGTACAATGCACTGGTTTAATACACAATTTGAAATACTTACCACAAACTGGTTAACATACCCTGCGCCATACTTTCTTAATTATTGTGTTAAGACATTTTTTTTTCTTTTCAGAAAGCTGTTACCCAAGAAACACAGACAGAAGGGACCTGTCACTGGACCTGTCACCCATGCACTTAGAGGCCAATGCTTAGAAAACAAAAGAAGACACAGTGACATCAACTTTTAAGCTATATGACTAGTAATGCCATTTCCTGGGTTCCCGTTTTGCCAAACTTGACAATGTACATGAACTACTTCCAGCTGTTCCTGGACTGAGGCATTGCATTCCCACTTTACAGGTGTATAAAGGAAGGTTCAGAAAAATAAATTAAACTATCAAGGTCTCATCACAAGTACAAGTACACTGGGGAGCTGGGATTTACACTGCAGTCTAACTACACAAAGGCCTACCGTATTTCACAAAATTTCATTTATTGTAAGTAATTTATAGAGTTACACAAACATCTCCACCTTCCAGTTTTCAAGTCTTTCCATCACCCCAAAATGTTCTCTCACGCCTGATTCCTATAAACCCTGTTCCCACACCCAGCCCTGGGAAACCATTAGTCGGTTTTTCGTCTCTAAAGATTTCCCTTTTGCGGATTTCTCATATAATATTTAGTCTTGCATCCAGCTTCTTTCACTTAGCACAATGATTCTGAGTTCACCCTGCTGTTGCATACACCACTTAGTTGGACGGAGTCACCAGTTGACAGACATTTGGATTGTTCTCGGGTTTGGGCTACTATGAATGACGCTGCTATGAACATCCACGTTCCTGTCTTTCCGTGGACATATGCTTTCGTTTCTGTTGGGTAGATTCCTAGAAGTGGAATTGCTGGATTTTATGGCAACCGTATGTTTAACTTTTTAAAGAAACTGCCAAATTGTTTACCAAAGTGGCTTCACCATTTTTATGCCCTCCAGCAGCAAATAAAAATTTTAAGCTAAATATTCAAGAAATGTGAAAGACTTTGCATCTATTTCACTGGCGCATCAGTAGATGTGTTTGTGTGTCAGACATACTTCGGCAGCCTGGCTTCAGCGTGAAAGAAATTAAGTTTGCATCACTGCGGGGCCCACTTCAGGCTATGGTGACTCAACGGTCTGATGGTGGATCCAACAGGCCTTCTGAATAGCCCTTCCCGGTGGATATATCTAGAATGAAATTATGCTCAGCTTTGGGGATAAAGCAAGCCCTTGTGATCACCCTATCTCAACTTTTCCGCCATTCTCCTTTATTGATACATCAACTCCTTTTTCACAGTTGACTTTCAGTTGGTCCCTTGAGAATTTATGCTTACAATCCCCAATGGGTCCCTCTGTATCCTGTTTAGTAACTGCAACTCTTACCAAAAGATGAGAAATAAATGGCATCATCGTGGTCATTTGTCCCTCTCATGGGCAGGTGAAAGTATCCAAGAAAACCACATCAAATGCTCGATTCCATGATCTCAAACGGTCACCCAGGCTCACCTGGACACACAATACTGATCACCACTTCTGTCTCTGGCCTCATCTTATTGTTATGAATCTGTAAAAAGTCGGTGGCTTTCTTCTTCTCCAAACCAATCTGAGCCCATTTCATAAGATTTCATGAGACACTCTAACATCTTTCTAATATCACAGTATTGCCTTCTGTACTGAATGCTGCAATGTATTTGCAAATGCTATTATACTTGTCGGACATGGTTTGTTTTCAATAATCTCATAGCTTTTTTATTTATTAACCACATCCCTCTGCTTTCTTAGTCTTTGCTTGTTCATCAAGTGCACAAAGCACCTTTCCCTCACTGCCCCAGAGTGCCATGTACTTGATCTAAGTTAGGGAAGAGTAGCGCCCAGAGCCCGAAGGCAAGGAAGATTTCACAAACGTGGGAGAGTGGGAGGGAGGGAAAGAAGATGCATCCAAATACCGTCCTGCTATAACAGGTAACCATATGTGTTTTTTAATCAGTTCTAAGTCACAAGGTAAAATGTGCTCAGAAGGAAACAGTCCCTACCTAAACCTCTGACGGGCCAAATTTACTAGTCATCTATTAGAAAGTTTCACTTGAAATCTGTTCCAAAAAGCAGTTGCAGAGAATCAAGCCCTCAAAAAGAAGAAAGACTAAGTCATCACCAAAAGCCAGCCTCAGCATTGTCAATTCATGACGTCATTAACATCAAGGCCCCCTGCCCTGGCCTTGTGTACGTACACGAGTGCCAAAGTAGGCAACGAACAAGGCTCCCCTTTTGAACAAAGTGCCTGCGAGGCTCCTGGCAGCCCTCCCTTCACTCTGCACATATCGTCTTCTTTAGCCTTCTCAACCCCAGTGAGGCAGCTATAATGCTCCTCGATTTACAGAAAGGAGGCTGAAAATCCGAGAAGGCAGATGACTCGCCCAAGCTGACAAAGCTCAGAGGCAGCAGAGGCAGGATTCAGACTGAGGACTTCAGTCTCTAAAGCGCATACTTGTTTCTCTAAACCACGCTGAGTCAAATTCCCCTGCCCCTCACCATGTTTGCCACCAGACTCTACCATCTCTTCATCATCATCAATAAATATTTATCAGGGACCACCGCCTACATGGCATGGCTCTCGTTTCCACAGCAACACACTGTCGGAGAGTCATGGGAGGATCCCGTGCTTGAAAGAACGATGCTGTAAAGTCCTCTGATCATGGCTCTGAAAGGTGACAGTTACACTACTACAGGGAACATTGTCTCCGCTGGCAGCCTGGAGGCCACAGGAGCTGCGTTGAGGACAAGCAAGAAGAAATTGCGTAGAAAGACAGTGGGTCAGAACCCGCGGAGATGGTCTGCTTTCACTATGTGTTTGCAACTGTTGCTGGAACAGAATCCAAGCCAGGTTTGCACATTAATTGTTCTTTTATTAGGAAACAAATCAAGCAATCCATGACAGAGAGTAAAATTCGACTGTACTTCTAACAGTTCCCCAGAGGTACTGTGGCAGTGATTATCGAGTTAAATGACTTCATTGCTAACAATCGCAATCTCCAGTCAGTCCCCTATAAGATCCATTTTTGCTCTCAATATGTGGATTCCAAAACCCACTAATAAATGGAGCTACTATGCCCTTCCCCACATTACTACCTTCCTCTTCCCCTATCCCAAATCCTGTTTTGTCACGCTGCTAACAGGCTGTTTTTAAATATCTTTTTATGCTCATTCCTAATAAAAATGGCCATGGCTCACAAAACACATCTTAGAATAAGGAAAAAGGAAATGACCTTTTGATCACAAGCTTCTGCCCCTGACTTTGGGACCCCATGATTGACATCTTAGGGGAAAACATGTTACCCCCACTATGTTACAGATGTAAGCTTCCAAACTGAAATTGTGCTTGAGACTGGGAATTTTCAGGCAAAAGAATGGGGGGAATACACTGCTTAGTTTTAAAATCTGTATACCCAAAGTTGCCGAAAGTTTTAAATAAAATATTTTACAAGGAAATCAAGCAATTGTTAAATTTATACTACATTTGGGTTCCGATAGTTTTTGCCTTTAGGAATAAAATAAGAAGATAAGTTCATCTTTAAAAGTCAATATTTGTACTATTCCTGCTTCTACAAATACAGATGTTCATGAGGAAACCAGGAAAAAATAATCTAATGTAAATGGTCTAGTTAGCATGAAACCAGAGAGTGGAGAATCAATATGTACAGAAAAATCCCCATTTCTACGAACAAGTGAGGCTGAGAATGCACCAAATCTCCAACACAAACTCATCCCACTCGTTTAAGGAGCCCCTGGAACAAACACAGCCAGTTTCTAAATATACGATAAAGTAGGTTTACAAAAGCCACCCAGCTCAGGTGGAAACCAAAAGAAACACATAGATTTCTTCCCAAACTGCACTCCCGGAATTGCTTTTCTTTCCCATGTGTTCCAAACAGCAAACAAAGAAAAGGTGCTTGCTCCTCACACTTCTTTAAATGTTTTAACAAAAGGCTGCTGAATAAACACATTACTCATTTAAAAATTGAAAAGTTCTATTCCTGATACGAAAGCAACTAGATTTGCATTTTAATAGTTATGGGCGAGCGCCACCTGGCGGGAGCATCTGGAACGGGCGTGCGTTCCGCACTGGACAGCTTCCCGAGCCGCTACGGAGTCTCTACCGCTTGCTACCCAAGGGCGCTTTGAGAGACTGTAATGGAGTATTTTTGATCCTGTTTTTGCCGTGGGAACGTGAGTACTATTAATGTGTGGCCGGTCTATCAGGGATTAAGGATATAAAACCTAAGTCCCGAATCATGCCCGAGTTCCCGAGACTGACCTGACCATCCTCCCTCCCTCCCTTAGCACACCTAACGCAGACCCAAAAATAAGGAAAACAAGAACTATGCACCATCTTTAGAACGGTGTCGTGGCTGCACTTCTGCTCTCACTTGCTAATCCAACCTTTCGGCTTCACACACCTCAAAAAGAGTGTCTTCGTCGCTCTTCGTCGCCCAACTTCCCAGCCAGCTAAACAGGGCGTCCCTTCACGAAAGTCTCATATTCCATTTCCATTTTGGTATCAAGACAGGCAGACTCTAAGCCTTTCCGATGGAACGTCACTCCAGCGCTTCTGTACCCCAGAAGCAGCCAGTGTGAAGACGTTAGACTCCGTTCTTTTTCTCTTTCTTTTGGCAGATAATATACCGACGCTGTTGTGGCTTAGCCGCCCAAAAGGAGCTTATTCCTAACTTCCACTTGCTCATCTCAGCCTGTCCCTGCGATCCAGCAACCTCAGCTTGATGTGGTTACACCAAAGCTATTCCACGCTAAGAAATTGGAAGGAGATTTTGAACTTGGAGGGGCACCTGCATCCTCCCTTCTCTGCTCTTTGAGGGCTCAGGGCTGGGAGCTGTCTGCAGGGAGGCATGGTAATGTGCAAGACCCCAGGACCACGGTGCTGTCCAGCGCATGCCAACTTACTGCCAGGGGCACACCAGGGCAAACCCCCGCTTTGGGAACACTCTTGCTCACCTCCTCCTATGCTCATACCCAAACAGAAGCCCCCAAACTTTTCGGCTCACGGGTCAAAGTCCCTCCACGTGAAGGGCCTTAACATAAGCGCCCAATTACTCTGGATAAAAGCCAACGGGGTAGGGTTCAGGTACCGATATCTGAATCATTGACAAAAACAACCCCATGGTGCCTTCAGCGGCTTGCTTGGGGGTGCAGGCTGTTCAGAGCAAGTCTGGAGCTTTCTCTGTCTCCGAGGAGAAAAGAAAAGCCACCGCCCTGGCAGCTTCGGCCTGCTGGGGACCTGTCCTCCCCACTTAAAGCGCGCGCTGCCCAAGGAGCTGCTAGGGAGAGAACGCTCCACCCTGGGCGTCGACGCCGCTCGTCTCGCCGCCCCAAATACTCAAGTGACAGATTCCGACAAGTGGGAGTTTGCAAGTGGAGATATTCGCAACAACAGCGGAAAGTTACTCCAGCCCTGGGGGCCGGCAGGAAAGTAAAGCGGGGAACTTCGCCAAACGCCGGCCGCCAAGGGACGCCAGCGGCCGGGCACGCTGGCCGGGGCGCGGCTGGACACGGCTTCCCGCTCTGGCCATCGGCACCCGCGCAACTTTCTCAGAGGGCCCCGCGGCGGGGGCCCGAGCGCACCCGGAAGGGAGCAGGAAGCCCCGGGGAGCCCGGCGGGCGCACTCACCTGCGGCGCTCTGCGCCCGGGCGCCGGGCAGCGGCAGCAGCTGCAGCCGCAGGAGCAGGCTGAGGGCTAGCGCGGCGAGGCTCGCCATCCGGGCGGCGGAGGGCGGCTCAGCCCCTTCCCGCGGGGGCCGGGGCCGGGACTGGGGCGGGCACGGGGCGGCCCGGCATCGCCGGCGCGGCGGCTGGCTGTGCGCGCCGCTGGGCGCCCCAGCTGGCTCCGCTCGGGCTTCGGGAGAGCCGGCGCCGCTGCGCTCTGAGCCGAGGCGCGGCGCGAACTGAGGCTGGAGGCTGGGCGGGGGCGGGACGCGGGGGGCGGGGGGCGGTGTCCCCAGAGTCCTAACGCCGCCGCCGCCGCCCGCTCGCCCGGGCGCTCCGCCTCGGCCGTGCACACACCCTCGCGCGCACGCCCGCGCCTGGCACACGCCCGCGGCTGGCACACGCGGGCTCCCCCGCGCACCCTCTCCGGGGCTGGCCGGCTCGGGCCGCTGGCACAGTCACGCGCGTACGCACATCACCCCCGCACTCTCACCGCCGCCGAGGTCTTCGCCTCTTCGCCAAGCATCGTCTGCCCTGCGGGGGCGCAGGTACGGGGGCGGTGGAGGGGAGGAGGGAGAGCGGGAGCAGCCGTTTGAACTCTGGGTGGAGAACAGGTGACTGGGGTCACCGTGGAGGGAGAAGGAGGCGGGGGGGAGCCGCCTCGACTCTGGATCAGGGGCCAGGTGACTTGCATAGCAGGAGCGAGGGGGCGGCATCTGCCCAAAGCTGGGGGGGTGGGCTGCCGGCCAGGGTCTCTGGCACACCCTGAGATGAGAATTTCATCTAAGAGTGTACACACACAGAGACACGCACACGCGCACCCCACACTCTTCTGGGCACATCGCTGTCCGCACCGCAATCACCCTCCCCAATCAGCTGCCCAGCCCCCCTGTGTTCCCACATCTCTCCCTTGTCCCCACCCCCACGCAGAAAGGGGCACAGACGAAGCTTGAGACAGAGCTCCCTCTCTCTGGCCGCTTTCCCCTTTTCTAGGAAGACAGAACCATGCAGCTTATTCCTTTTTCTTCCCGATCTGAACAAAGACCTGGTTGGGGCTGAAAGCCTAAAACCGTAGAGCAGAGTCCCTCACAGCCCCCAGGCTGGTCTCTCTGCTATCCTGGAAGCAGGGACCCCATGGAGAAGACTGGGCACCACCTGGGTCTTCACTGGGGCTCTGGGATGTAAAACAAGGGGTGGGGACCTTGGGAGATGTTCCAGGGATTCTTACTTCGTGAACACTTTAACGCTACCTAGCCAAAGCCCTCATTCTTCTATGTCAGCACAGCACCTCCCCCATCCGTGTTGGGCTTCCAGGGATTGGGTTGGACAGTCATGTGAAAGTCAGGGTCCCGAAAGTGGGAAGCCCCAGGTTCTGTCTGGACTTGTACCGCAGAGAACCAGACCCTCTCTCTCTTTCCCCGGTCCCCACTAGGTGGAGTGGGGCAGTTCCTTTGAGTGGAGGCCCAAGCGCTCCCCCCACCCCACTCTCATAATCCTGGGCAGATTCTTCCACCCCTCTCTGAGCCCCTCACCAACAGCACCACTTTCAAAAGATGAACCCCTCTGACTAGCCTGTTGGATTAACCAGTGCCTCCAGCCCTTGCCGGGTCAGAGAAGTATAAGGAAGGTTCTCTCCAAGTCCTGTTGCCCAGACCCCTGCCTGGGGAAAGGTGGATTCCATAGGTGTGAGGGGTTAGGGAGGAGGAAGGCCTGGGAGTTGGGTCTTTTACAAGTTGCCTGGAGATTTGTAAAGTTCTACAAACATTTATGGTGCCCTCAAATGTGTGCCTCACTCTGTGCTGCTCCCTGGGGACACAGGGATGACATCCCTCAGGGACAGTGAAACAGAAAGATCCTTTCTACTCAGAGCTCAGCTGACAGTTACTTGCTCCATCAGACACTCACCCAAGCCCTGTCTTGGGCAGATGAGTTGCTAGGGAGTCTCTGAAGAGAGGTGTGCCCCAAACCCACCCACTGCCTGTGACCCCAGTCACGGCTGATCCCAGGGACTGACCCAGGTGGGCAGATTTCCAGGCCACCAAGGAGCCTGGTGTCACACTTGCAACTTGTCCTGACTCCCTTGGGCTCCTGCCAATTCAGTCCTTCTCTCAAGCTTTCTGGAGAAGAATAAAGTAGCAGTTCTCACGGCGTCTTTGGGGCACATCCTCCCTTCCCCTTCTGCACCCACGCTCTAGGGATGCTGTTATCTCACAGGCAGAGCACCTAGGTCTGATTGGGCTCATACAACCCTAAGAAAAAGCCCTATTTCCGTGGTAACCGAGCTGGTGGAGTAGTACCAGATCCCAGTGCCAGGCCTTACCTGCCCAGGTCCATGGTGGTGAACCTGCCATGCTTCCCTGACCTCCCATGAACCTGCCATGCTTGGCTGGAAACTGCCCCCTCTGTCTTTCAGGAGCTCTGCTGCCACCTGCTGCCTGGCAGTGTTCTGGCATCCGTCGCACCCCCACACCTGCTGTTCCTCTGCCTGGGAAGCCTGTACTCCATCAGTTCCTGGGTAAACTCTCCCTGGTCCTTAAAGCTTCTCTTTGCAACTTTAGCCAGCAGGCCCTTCCTGCTGAAGGCGAGTTGCCAAGGCTCCCCATGCTGTGGTGTTGCTTTTCACACTGTGGTGACGGCGTCTCTGTCTCCTCATTGGCTGGTTCTACAACACTGAGTCCCTAAAGGGCACCTGAACACATAGCACAGGGCTGCTGGGAATGGGGGTTGGGTCACACGGAGAGTGGGCTGGCACAGTGCCAAAGATGCCTCATGCAAAGCCCCATTCAAACTGGCTTCTCAGGGGAGGGGAGTCACCGAGTTCCACAGTGTCATATCCCACCCTCCCACACCCAGAGCGCAGGTGACCAGAAAGAGCCACTTTCCCATCTGCCCCGTTAGCCTGAGGAGCTGGGACATGGCTACACGTTACTCCCTGCTCAGGGCCAAGGTCAGCATCAGTGCTGAAGGAAGCAAACCAGGGCCCCGAGTGAGCTTTGTGAGGGATGGCACATCACCCCAGGGTCTCTTCAGTCTCGCTTACCCGGTAGGCCTCACCCACAGTCTCTCTCTGCCCTGATTCCCATGAAACCTTTGGCAAAAACCTCTCTGGGCCTCAGTTTCCCAATCTGCTTCCCTTACAGCTCTGGCAGGGACCATGACAGGAGTGTCCAGACGTTATAGCTACGGATTTCTTTGAGCATAGTTTTGGGGAAACCTGAAACTTGGGGTATCCTTTCAACAAGCATACTGGCTTCCTGACCTGTGCCAAGGATCACAGGGGTGTGCATATATTGCAGGAACAATCATCATGGTCTTTACTGTCATACAGGAGAAGAGGGGAAAGGCCCCAGAGCTGGCTTCGACCTCCCTGGCCCTGCCCAGCCCACAGTACATTGGTCCGTCCTCGAGGAAGGCACACAGCACCAGGGGGAAGACACCTCTACTCAGGTGCCTCCTTCACCCGTGAGGAAAGCCAGGTGATACAGCTATGGTTTGGTCTTTATCCTTAAACATAAGGAAACTAAGGCTTGAGGAGGGCAAAGACCCTGTGCAGGGTGGTGGGAAGCGTCACTGTGCAGGTGAAGGGGTGGCTGCTCCATCTGTTTCCTTCTGTGGCACCTTTGAAACTTAGACTTCCAAACTTCAGTCCTTAACCACACTAACCACATTTCAGTACCCAGTAGCCACCTAGGGCTAGTGTCTATCATATCAGAGATCACAGATGTGGAACATTCCAACATCACAGAACATCATCTGTGCAAGAGCAGAGTTCAGCAAACCTCAGCCAAACCTACCCATTTGGATAAGGAAGGTTTTATGGTGCCCCAGCCATGCTTATTTGTTTGCATACTACTTGTGACCTTTTTTTTGCAGAAAGTTCTGCAGAGGTCAGCAAATTATGGCCCATGGGTCAAATCTGGCCTTCCGCCTGTTTTTATAAATAAAGTTTTATTGGAACACTACCCCATTTATGCATTCACATGTTGCCCATGAACTACAGCAGCAGAGTTGAGTAATTGTGACAAGAGACTGTCTGGCCCATAAAGCTGAAAATATTTACTGTCTTGCCCTTTACAGAAAGTTTACCAACCCCTGCTTTAGAGACAGTCTTAACAGCACAATTAGGCAGTCCTAGATCTAAGACTGATTCTGTAAGTATGGCACTTGGACCAACAGCATCAGTCTCACCTAGGAAGACGTGAGAAATGCCAAGTTCTCAGGACCCACTCCACACCTGCTTAATCAGAAATGCTGGAGGCGGGGCCCAGGAATCTATGTTTTAACCAGCCTTCCAGGTGATTCTGATGCATGTTCAAGTTGAAAACCATTGTTCTGAAACACCCATAGCAGAAAGGCCAACAAGGGACTTGGTACAGGAAGGGTGCTAATAGACTCCTGAGGGTAACTGTAGAGTTTGGAAAGTTGCCAGAAGAGTGATAGCCATCTGCTGCCTATTCCCTCTGCAGCAAAACCTTTGACATCCCTTCCTTGGAGGCCGCGCTGACCGGGAGAGGACCCCTCACCAGTCGCCCATGTCGGTGCTCCAGTCCCGCTGCTGATCAGCCCCACTCTCCCACAGAGTTGTCAGCACATTTGGAACTTCCTCCACACAGAAATTCATGGACCAGCTGTCTCGTTTAATCTGGTTGCAAGATGAAACCATTAATAGATGTCAGACACGTTGGCAATGATCTCTTCATTAATAATTTCCTCCTTTCTGAGGAAAAAGAAATTAGTAACAAGCAACCATCAATAATTCAAAAATACAAGTTAACCTTTCTATTAGCAGAGTGACTGTGCATACACCGCAGATGCTTTCAGAGCCAGTGGTTCTGGCTTGAGTAATGTTACGATAGCGAGAATATTAATATGCATTAATGCTGTCTGTCAAGACACGAAAATATAAATAACCCAAATGCAACTTGGAAATCATATGTATTTTTCAAATTTAACCTCATGATCCCACCACTCTATGCTGGAAAAGCATGTATTATCTGATAATATCGCTCCGTCCATAAGCGGGACTCCATGAAGGAGTCTGTTTCCTGTTTGAGGCCACTATGGTTAAAAAGATTTCCCTTATGCTATGGTGACACTGCCGATCTCAAATTTCCTCCCTTCAAAGTTGGATCTGCTTTCTGGGGAAGAAAGAGCCTGGACACACGTCCAGGTGACCTTCATTTAGATGTTGGGCGCACTCTAGGTAAGCAGCTCATTTACTCAAAATCCTGCCTGTTCCTCATCTTTTTTTTTCATTGTTTTTATTATTAAATCATAGCTGTGTACATTAGTGCAATCAAGGGGTACAATGTGCTGGTTTCATATACAATCTTAACTATTTTCATCAAACTGATTAACATAGCCTTCATGGCATTTTTCTTAGTTATTGTATGAAGACATTTGTATTCTGCATTTAGTAAGGTTCGCCTGTACCCTTCTAAGATGCACCGTAGGTGTGGCCCCACCAATTACCCTCCCTCCACCCCAACCTCCCCCCTCCCTTCCCCTCCCTTGCCCCTTTCCCCATATTCTTGTGCTATAGTTGGGTTATAGCCTTCATATGAAAGCTATAAATCAGCTTCATAGTAGGGCTGAGTACAAAGGGAACACTTCTACACTGCTGGTGGGAATACACACTAATACGTTCCTTTTGGAAGGATGTTTAGAGAATACTTAGAGATCTAAAAATTGACCTGCCATTCGATCCTATAATTCCTTTACTAGGTATATGCCCAGAAGGCCTGTTCCTCTTCTGATGCGATTCTCAGGTGCACACACCTGGTTCCCCTCTTCTCAGCCATGGTCCATCATGGAGATGTTCCTCTTCCGGAAGTTCTGGCATCTGCCCACATTCCCCACGCCTCCATCTGCCTGCCATCCAGGTGACCACAAAGCAGCCTCTTTTCCCCTTCAAGTCTGTGTCCCCATCTGTGAAATTGAGTGATTATTCCCACCTCACTAAGCTGAGTGAGAATTAGGTGAGTTAATGGCTGTGCACACCCTTAAAACAGGGCCTGTCTGCTCAAGAGATGATTTCCTTTCCTTTCTTCCTACTTCCAAGTCTAAGATTCACCAGCCACCCCAGCGTTGACTGCAGGCCAACTGTCACAGACACCTGGACGACAGCACAGCGTGGAGGGCCAGCTGCTTCCTCCTTGAACCAAATCACCAACACATGGTCCAGACTATTGGCAAGTAGACCTCAGTGTCTGAGATGCCCTGGATTTAAAGCTAGCACCACATCTTACCCTAGTGGAATCTGCCAAACAGCTGTTTCTTGTAACTAAAAGCAAAAAAAGTACGAAGTAATATGTGGTAAGCACCCACCGTGTTTGACCTCTAACTGACACTGGGCCGTGTGGATATTAAGGTAGAGCAGCCCCACCCACTAGGAGCCCAGTCAGCCCACACCGAGCAGTCCCACCAGCACACTGAGGATGAGGTGGAGTCGGGCTGTGAATCACAGAGGTCAAACGAGATTGAGACATGGCCTCAACCTTGGCTTCTTGCTTCCAGCAAAGTGGCTTCTGTCATTAAGCAGGAGAAAAGCACCATTCTTGGAGCAGCCTGGTCCCCTAGAGTTGGACAGGTGCCTTTTCAGGGCACTGAAAAGACTTCCAGCCCTCCTCCTGGTCCCTGACTCCAAACTCGGATTCCAGAAGGTTCTAGGAAGGAATAAACTCAGCACGGTGAGGTGGAATGAACCTGTTTTTACTCCCCACCTGGCTGCGGCAACCTTAGCTCTGACCCTGCTGCTTACTGCCTGCAGTCTGGTCCCTCCCAGTGCACAGCAGCCAGAACAGTCACTCGGCAGCCTGTCTCCTGCAGCCTAAAACCCTTCACCACGGCCCCAGTGCCCTCTTCACAAAGTCCACCATGCTTACCACGGCCAACAAGGCCCTCCACGAAAAGGCCCTCCAAGAAAAGTCATCCCCGCCCTAATTCCGCTTCAACTCCTCCCGCAGGTAAGTCCTCACCAGGTAGAGACCAAGGGCATTCCATGTGGCTGGAACAGCTCAGCGTGAAAGATTCTGCATGTTCAAAGAGGCGAATGCATGCCTGGCCAGCTGAGTCCAGAGTGCAGCAGCAACCCGTGCTCTGATTCCACTACACTCTCTGCTGACACTCATTGTCTGTTCCAAGACCCGGTCCCTTACCACCCTCTGGGCCTTTGTGTAGCTCCCCTTCTCGGGAATAACAAATTCAAATCCTTATCCTTCCTTATCCTTACCCAGGCATCCAAACCCTTCTCCTTCGGGGCTCAGCTCCAGGCAGTGTTCACAGGCTGCACTGCAGGGGCATGATGCAGAATCAGGTAGCTCTTTTTCCACTAATGCCACTTGCACATCTGCTTTTGCCACAAAGGTGGCAGCATCTGAGAGCGCCAGGACTGTCTCTTATACACCTTCATGTCCCCAAAGTCAAGCCCCATCATGGCCTACAGCAGGCACTCCATACCTATTGGTTAAGAGTAGGACCAAATTTCTTTGCCAGGCCACATGCATTCAGGATGAGTCGTCTTCAAACAGGCGGGACAGTGACCCATTTGTCAGAGTCTACCCGGAACACAGCTCATCAGGAAGGACAGGAGAGAGGCTCTCGGGTGAGCAGGTGAGATGCATCCGGGTGATGTTTCCCAGCTGTTCCTGGTCCCAAGAACCACCAGAAGCTCGTGTCAAGAACTCACTTATCCCAAACTGATGAACCTGAGTCTCCAGGGAAGGACCTAAAAATTTGCCCTTTTTACGCAGACTGCCCAGGGACGAGTCATGACTGGTAAACTCTGTCCAGGCCAGTGCAGGAGCAGCAAAGATTGTGCTCTGGACAGACTTTAGAAACACCTGGCCAGGGCTCAGAAGAGTCCCAGGGCTGTCTATAGAGGGGGAAGCCACGCCCCAAAGGGTTTAGTGGCCTGTCTGCCCACAGTGCCCAGCCTCCTTCTCAGTGGGGCCCAAGTCCCAGACAGTGGACCTCTGAGAAAGAAAGGGTACCAAGAGCTTTGAAACAGAAATGATACAGAAAGAATGTCTCATTTTTTTTCAAAAAAATTTATTTAATGTTTTTCAGACCTCGGGTTCACAAGCTTGGCTTAAAAGTCACATATCAATGAGGAGGGGTCAGGAACTGACCCCACCCACCGATTGGGTTATTCACATATTTGTTTATGCAAGACAACTGAATATACCACAAAAAAAAAATCTTGGTGTGGTCAGCCCCTGATTCTCCCCGCCCTGGTGTGTGGGTGTTTTAATCACAATCCTTGGTTCTTAAGATACCTTCATGATGTTTTCCCCACAAAGCCCTCTCGTTATTTATGTTTTTACTTTTTATTGTCCATACTTGCTATTTTATTTCATTGATTTGTTGTCCTATGATTACATTTTGATAAGTACCTACAAACACCCCACCTGCCATAACCACCATGCCCTTGACAGTAACGGACTTCTCCCCTCCACGTCCTTTCCATCCTGTTCAAAGACTCAGGCTGGCAAGAGGGCCTTCTAGGGGACCCATTTGCCAGTTATTTCTGGGTTTCTGGTGCACTGGTTTGCAACCCTCCTGCTAATTAGAATCCACTGGGGCCACTGATTGATTCCTATTTGAGCAGGACCTAAGCAATAGTGTTTTTAAAAATCTCCCCAGGTTTTTCTACTAAGAACCACTGCAAAGACTCCTCACTTAGAGTTCTCCCCACCCCTGGGTGGGTGAGACATGAATCATCTAAGAAGTTTGGGGTGGGGAGGGAGGTGGCTGCATACACATAACTCTACCCCTCCCTCCCAATAATCCAATACACTTTCCTAAAGATACCCTCCCCCCTGTGCCTACCTCCTGTGCAGCTGAGAGATGTTACTGAAGGGAGTGTGTTGGGTGAGTGGCCGGCACATTTCTCAACGTGGGGCAAGGAACACACCCACACCAGAGCCACTGGAGGCTTTGTTTATTATGCATGGAACTGAATCAGAATTTCTGGAGGCTGAGGCTCGGGAATTTGCATTGCTAACATGCACCCGGAGCTGATTCTCAGTCACTTGTAAGTGTGAGAAGGGCTGAGGCAAGGACAGGGAGCACAGGACGTTGAGAACCTCCAGGGGCAAGTTGAAGCCTGCAGAGGCCAAGTCTGCGTCTTGTCCATTCTTGCATCTCTGACACCTGTCAGGGGTTAAAGGACAAATAATGAGCCTGAAACACATGCACTCATTGTATTGTAGTCAGACTCTTTTTCTTCTGAATGACGGACACCCAGCTCAAACAAGCTTAGGTAAGAAGAGGAAGCCAGTGGTTTATTTAGCTGAGCAATTCATGAGCGCCTTCAGGCAAAGCTGGAACGGGGTACTCAAGTGATGGCATCAAGGCTCTATCGATCGATCTCAATCTCCGCCTCTCCGTATCTCATCTCAGCTTCTCTCTGTGGATAGAGAAATTAGACAGTAACAGCTCCATACGTGGTTCTCACAGCTTAGCACCCTCAGTAAAAGACCGGACTTTCTGCATCACCTTGTCAAACTCTATCCACAAAGTCCTGGTAAAGGTGCAGAATGGGTGATTGGGTTCACGGTTCATTTCCCAAAAGAATCAATTTGGCCAGGGGGAAGAGGCACGACTGTAATTGGCCAGCCTCGGTCATTTGTCCAGCGCTGTGTAGTGAGGATGACAGCCATCAATGACAGCCCCACGAAGACTGAGTGGGGTGGTGAAGGCCTGTTTTCTCCTAATGATCTTGGGCAGTCTGATAAGATCTGTCACCTCACTTGTGAATCAAAATTTCATAAACTCCTTTGATAAGTGATCTAGTGATTTAACCAGTTACCTGGGTCCACCCTTTACCTACACGCTCATCCTACCCAAGTGGCACTCATTTCAAGCCCCCCATACCTACAGAGACCCTTGATCTTGACACAACTGCCCTTTCCACTGTACCAAAGCATGTTTTCAGCCAGCTACTCTATAGCTAATCCAATGGCATAAGTACTAGTTTCTTAAATTAGAAAACAGTGTCTGTTTAAGAAGCATTTTATTATACTAACTAGAAACACATTTCACCCAAAACAATAGCAGTGAACTTCAGCCCCAAGAACCTCCTGTTCCCCTCCGTGGAGTCGAGCCAGGATGCCAGGGAGGACTCCCGAACTCACTAAGGTTGCTCATCAGCGGGACAGACCAGGCTGCACACTTTTATTCCAGCTATTCCCACATCGAATAAAATGTTGATAAATCATTATTTCTCCAAGCTAAAAAAGAAAACAATAACTCAAGGCACAATGAGAGTGAGTTTGTTGAGAATTGAGGGTACAAACACGGAAAGTAAAACCACAGAAAATACCATCCGGGAACATAAGACATCATCTGTCTTATCTGGAAGTCAGTCTCCAGAGTGACCCAAGTTTAGGGATTGGGTTGAGGACAGAGTGTGCCCCCTGCTCTGAGGAGGATGGAAATAAGCAAGGAGTGCCGAGATGTCCCTTTACTCAAAAACACTGTACATCACAGTCTGTCCCTGAAACTTAAAGATTGATAGCCTTGAGAATTTTTCACTTGTGTTTGGCTTCCACCTCTGAAATGTTTGAATTTGCATTTCTGGATGTTCACTCTGAGCCACATTGCTAAAAGCCTTACATGCATTATCCACTCTACAATTTGGTTTATTATTCCCCATTTACAGGTGAAGAAACTGAGGCACATGGAGGTTTGGTGATTCAGGACTGGTTTTGGTTTTAGGGTTATTTTTTTTCCCCTTCATGGCTTCTGGACTTTTTTTTTTTTTTTTTGCAGTTTCTGGATGGGGCTGAGTTTGAACCCGCCACATCCGGCATATGGGGCCGGCACCCTATTCCTTTGAGCCACAGGTACCGCCCAACTTCTGGACCTTTTAAAATCATGATAATTGTGTCTTCCAGTCAGGAGCTAAGAATATTAGAATCAGCAGGGAACTTTGAGCCCTCCATCTCAAAACGCTTTTCATTTTACAGACATTCCAATAGAATTTTGACAGTAAACAAAAATAAATAAGAGTGTGGTTTACCCAGAAGCCAAATCCCTTGTAATAAGTTCTGGGCCAGGTTGTCCCCAGAGCAGGAGAATGTACAGTTGTAGTTTGGGTTGATTTTGTTTCTTTGAGTCTTTGTTTTCCCAACCTTTCACGCCTTACCTACTGCAGTGTCAACTGAGACATGCTTGATAAGAGACCATATAGCCCCCCAAAAGTCATCAGTTAACCAAGGTTGATGCCACTCAATCACCAAGTGGGGCCAAAGCCCCTGCTTCAGACTAGGTCACTGTTTAATTCTTGTTTCCTGTGAGAAGAGTATGAACAGGCCCCTGAATGTTTTAAAATTAAATGCATGGAATTTTGCAACCTCTTATTAATCAGGTTTCTCTTTTCCAGTAGGATTCAAAAAAATCAGCGGCTGACAAATGTTAAAAATTTCCTCACTGCTAATCACACTTCCCCTCCCTCCGTATTTTCCCCTCCTCTTACTCTTCTAACATGAATTTATTTTCTATTTGAAAGCCAATCTCACTGGTTATTAGATATTCTCCCTGCTGTCACTATCAGTAAATTATTAAACAGCTGACCAAGCTTTGTTTTAAAATGATTCTCTTATGAAGCTCAGTGATATATTTGCCATGAATACTGAATGGTGCCGCGGTCTCTAAGGACACGTGAATGATTCCTATTTACTACCTTTAGCAAAATGTGTGTGCAATTAGCGGCAAGAACTTGACTTGAATCACAGCTAGTGGAGATGCCTGTAGCTCATTTACATGGCTCTCTACTCATTACGCTCCTGCCCAGGAGAAGCATGTTACGCTTCCAGGCCACGTCACAAAATAGCATACAGACTTGCCTTTTGTTATTCCTCACCTCCTTTCTTGACTTTGCCACCCCTTGGCCTCAATATACCTGTGGGAATCCCTTCCCTGTTTAATGGAGCAGCTGGTTCTAAATGAATTTCTATTTAAAGAAAATAAACCTGCTTGAGATAAAATTACCTAACCTGTCTGTATTTCTGCTTCCTTATCTATTAAAAAAAAGAGCTCATAATTTCTACCTCATGGATTCTATAATGAAAACAAATTGTGGAGCACAGGACCTGGCATGTAGTAAATGCTTTGGAGCCGATAGCTACTATTTTTCCTATTGACTACTGCATTAGTCCAAACTCTGTAGATTATAAGTCACGGAGAGCCATCTTAAATTCACTTAAGCTGAAAACGAAATGCACTGGCTTACCTAATCAAACGGTGGTTGTCAGTCAAGGTCTAACTTGGGACATCCACCGTTTGATTAGGTAAACCAGTGCATTTCGTTTTCGGCTTAAGTGAATTTAAGATGGCCCTCTGTGACTTACAATCTACAGAGTCTGGACTAATGCAGTAGTCAATAGGAAAAATAGTAGCTATTGGCTCCAAAGCATTTACTACATGAAACTGCTTCAAGGAGGAGATTTAGTGCAAGAAATTGGCTACACAGGGGATGAGGCAGATAAGAAACCAGGAAAGGATAGAGAAGTAACTCAGAAATACATAAGTATAGGAAGCTCCTAGGAGCCCTGAGAGAGAAGGATAAAGGTACTAGAAACCCCTAAATACACTAATGAAAAGCTGGAACACTAATGGAAGCTGGAACCTTGACAGATGTGTGCAGGAGAAGCTGAGGCCAGGAAAGATACTCCTTTGCTACTGGAGAAATTGCCTAAAGCAGAGAGAAGGGAAGAAATTCCACTGCTTCTCCTTTTCCCTTTCCTCCCAGCATCCAGTAAGCACCTCCCATTGGCCAAACCACAAAAAGCCATTTGTAACAGGAGTCTGGGGAAATACAGCCACCTAAGACCAGCCTCTCTGATTACAGAGCAGAACAGGGAAAGGCAAGCATGGGGTCTGCCTTAGATGCCAGCCAGCCCTCAGGAGGATTGTCCTTTACCTCCTTTCTCTTAGCTCTTCAGCTTGTTCCCTTGGCACTGTCTACCCAGTGGCAGGGAGCATGGCTGAGGGAATGCTCTCCACCCAGTTCCAGTGTGAAGAACCCTGACTGGTCACATGTCCATCCCTTGAACCAATGGCTGTGGCTGAGCAATGAAATGCTATGATTCTTCTAACTCAAGTCACGTGCTCATCCCCATGACCAGAAAGGCCAGATTTGTTCTGAGAATCGGGGATAAGTGCCTGAAAGGAATAGATACCCCCAAGTTAGAAGGGGACTGTTACTCTAGGGGTTTAAGTTGGGAATCTTAGAGCCTGGGGGTCATTATTACTGCTTACTGAATACTGTATTTTTAATTCTTCTACCATTCAGAGACCTGGTAGGATGACACTTCCCTATCCCTGAAGATTTGGATGTGACAAGGTGACTTGCTTTGGCCAACCAAATGAGAGAAGAGGCCATCTGTGTTGGTCCTAGGTGGACCAAATGAGAGAAGCCATCTGTGTTGGTTCTAGATGGAAGATTTCCAAATGGTGAGTAATATTCCTTTCTCTCTTTCTTTTTAATACAATAACTGGCAGTGTTTTATGTAGTGGTTGTTCCATCAGCCCCAGTCACAAAATGAGAAGATATGAAGCAGAACTTCATGCAGACCTATAAAGGGCATGTGATGTGACCAATAGATAAACCTTTGGATATTAAGCCACTGCAATTTGGGAGTTGTTATAGCAGCATACACTGAACTATCCTGACGGGTTCTGTGAGAAAGGTGCTCATAGCAGTGATTCTTTTGAGCTTTGTATATCAGAACGATACTGGACACTAATCTCAAAAGACAAAAATGTTAGTAGAGGGACAGAGGAAGAAACTGTATATTACATGATGTTCTTGGCACCATCAACCTCTGAGTTGCCCTTCCCCTTGTCCCTCACACTAGTCAACATATTTGCCCCGCTCAATAATAATGGCTGTAATAAAAACTACCATTTATTGATCATTTATCATTTGCCACACACTATATAAAAGCATCTTTTGGCATATTAGCTTCACAAGTCTGTGCAGTAGACAATCTTGTCCCCATATTTCAAATGTGAAAACCAAGATCAGAGTGTTGATCTAATGTGCCCAAAGTCACAGAGCTGATTGAGCTAGAATTTATCCTCCAGAATTGTCTGGCTCCAGAGCAGATGTCTTTCTTTTTCCCATTGGGTTAAAACAAGAAATTTGTTTCTTGCTCATGTAAAGTCTGCCATGGCTTGCACAATTTTTAAGACAGCATTCCATGACTCTGCATTATACCTACCAATCAATAGACACTTCCTCATTTTCACAGGCAGAAGAGGCAGCCATAAAATTGTGCATTGACTTCTAAACACATTTGTTCACATGTAGATGGTCAAAGCAGTGGCATGGGCTGCCTAATTCCCAAGTGACAGGAAAGTATAAGATCCTGGGAAGGAGAAAACTAAAAATATTGGAGAACAGACCAATGACTACTATTCTGAGTCAGGGAATAAAGTAAAGTAGTGTCTCCCTCATATAATCTCATGAATATCCCTCCATCTAAAATAATCTGCTCCCACTTGATTATATCTGCTTTATCACTCCTTCCTCAGATACTATGATCAGTATGTCCTTGGTCATGAAAAATTTAAGAAACCCTGGTTGGGTAGAATTGGCAAATTTGCTATCAAATCAGTTTAATTGCTGGTCCCATGAAGGTTTTGATTGCAGCTTTAAAGACAATACTTTTGTCTTGACCTAACTGACCAGCCCTTATCTTGTTCCCTAGATCTAGAAATAGATCCTGCCTCACACTCTTGCATTTCAGCCCCTATTTTAATCCTATGCCTCTAATGTTAAGTCCTCCAAGACAGAGGACTTGGTTTCACTGGTATTCCAGGGATGGGTTCCTTCCCCAAGCACTAGCTTTGATTTGGCATTGCTACTTCCTCCTAGACCTTGTACTGACCACTGAATGCTGGACCTTTGGTTGGCTACTAAGGTATGTCTGGATCACCTACCCCACCCTAGCTCATCTTATTTAACTGTAGCTCATTTAGTTTTTCCCACAACCAACTAAACTTTATCTCCATTGGAATCTCTGCAACTGAGAATTTTAACCATATTTATTTTAACAAATATTTTTGATCATCTGTCATGCACCAATATCAGACTAGGCTCTGGATATAAATTGATGAAGAAAATAGACACTCTTACTGCTTTAAGGAGCTTACTTTCTAATGAGATGGCATACAAAGGACAGACAATATAACAGAAATGATATACTCTATTATAGAAGTTTCTTAATTGCCCTGTCCCCATTCCCACAACTCCAAGAACACTGTTTTCCTGCCTCTCTCTTCCCTGCATATTGCCAGTAGAGCTGGGTTTCAATACCACATTCCACCAGTATGTGTCACCACCTAACACATGCTATATCCAAGCCCAAAAGTAAATATATTCTATTTGTTTGTCATACCTCATCATGTCATTTAGGTCCAGGTGAAAGATGATGAATATGTCATCCCTTTGAAGGGATTCAAGAAATATTTACAAGGTAGAAATAATAGGATATGAGGGTGAGAGAGGGGAAAGAGACCAGTTAAAGAAGGGTCAGATATAGTGACAACTGTGTAGTCTATACAAATACAGAAGGGATTAGGGAAGTCCACATTATCACTCACAGCATACATAGATCATTAGCTTTAGTTGATGAGTTTGGCATTTCAACTGTGCGAACTATTTTTGGTAATAAACCATCTCTTATTTAAGTGACAGTGGTCAGAATTGTCTTTAGCAAACTCATAACTAGGAGCCATCAATCCTCATGGTCAAATCTCAAACAAAATTTGAGGCTTGCAATCATCATGGTCAAGTCTCAAAAACAAACCAACAAACAAAAGGCTTGCAGCTGGCAAGTTAGAGGGAAGTCCTTGTGAAAGTCCCTAAACACACATGATCACTTACTATATGCTGTATCAGTATCTAATTTTTCCCAGCTCTGTAGGCATGCATTACAATCTCCATATCACAGAGGAGAAAGAAGAGTGGGAAATATGAGGGACTTTTCTATGCTTAAAATATTCCATCTTCCTAGAAGAACCCATAGAACTTCTATTGCATTCTACTTCCTAGGAGTATCCACCAGATTTTCATAGAGCACTTTAAGTCCAGCACGAAGTTGTTAGCTTTGTGCACCTAGAACTGGGTTTATAAAAACCTATCCATTGGGAGGTATGAAAAGAAGCGCCAGAGCCCCAGGGACAAAATGTTATGCCTTAGGGCTCAACACCAGCTGATGCTGGGTCAGGAAGGACCAGGTGGTAACTTCAGAAAAGCAAGGACTGCCATTCACTTTGCCCCCACCAGAGTTTACTTACTGAAAAGTGGGTGTTGAATTTGGGAGCCAGCACAGAATCTGGTTCCGGTAATTCAGTCCCATGTTTTAATTAATGATCACATTTTACAGCAGGCTCTGAAAGCAAAAAATGAGATATGCTATACCTATCTCTTTGAATGAGAGGAGGTTCTGTGGACGCGGTGGGGTCGAGAGTAGGTGCTATTCATCTTCAAAGGGACTTGCTAACATTAACAAACCCTCCTCCCTCAACCTCTGAATCTATGAAGCCTCAAGTGAAAATGCTTTCTATCTGTCGGAAAAGCATTCCAGTCTATGGAATCAGTCTCTTGATAATGCAGTAATTACTAGAGCAATTTTAGCAGGTACGAAGGCATTTTTAGTAGTTTTAATTATTCAAAGCTTGATTAATTATCTAATCCATGGATCAGAGGCCAAAGGGGATAAAACAGTACAAAAATGGTTACCATAGAAGGGTGAAGGGAGAATTCAGCAGCCTTCAAACAGAAAGCTGCTCTCTAACTTTGCAGTGATGCATGTGTGCCCTTCACTGTCTACAGAGGATGGACCCATTGGACCAAGTGCTCAGAGACCTGGGTTCTAGGACTGGCTCTACCACTGCCCTCCTGCATCCTTGGCTAATTAGTTTTCCCTTGTCAGGACTCCATAAAATTACCTGGGGGCAGTGAGGAGATAGAAGAAATACAATAGATGATCTCAGGGCCTCTGTTAAGTGCTAACATCCTATAGCTCTGTGGGGATTTTTGTTTAAGTGTAAGACTCTAATCAAAATTTTTTCTGTGGACAATGAAAATCTAAAGAAATTTATAAACATGGAAGGGCTTTGATTATATTGGGGGTTAAGAAAATAGATACTCTGTGTAGGGCGGATTAGGGTGGAAAGAGACAGGTGGAGGCTGCCATGACAGATGTCAGGCAGATGAGTGTATTCCTATAGGAATGTCTGCTTTGGGGTGGAAAAAAAGCCGCCCACATTCACTGAGCATTTATTGAGCACCTCAAATAGAGCAACAGGTACTGTAAGGACATGATCTGCCTTCCAGGAGTTTGCCAGGGCAAGAATGCCTTGCTTGGATGGTCACCCACTGATGAGTCTGTTGGGTGACTATGCCAGAATATTCTGGAAGCAGAGACAGTGTCCATTCTCACTGACTTAGCAAATTGTTCCAGGAGTCTCTATACCAGTGATTTTTTTTTTTTTTTTTTGAGACAGAGCCTCAAGCTGTCACCCTGGATAGAGTGCCGTGGCATCACAGCTCACAACAACCTCCAATTCCTGGGCTCAAGCGAGTCTCTTGCCTCCGCCTCCCAAGTAGCTGGGACTACAG
>CAUYRH010045846.1:0-37070 GCA_963574655.1 Perodicticus potto
TTGAAATATCCATTACAATGTGCAAAATATCATACCTGGAATGACTCATGAATTTATTTCAGTAATTATTTCAAAAATGTCCTTTTTTCACCAAAGGTTTCATTCACATCCATATCCCATCAAATTAACAATAATAATAATAATAATGATAATAGGCAGTGCCTGTGGCTCATGGAGTCGGGTGCCAGCCCCATATACCAAAGGTGGCAGTTTCAAGCCTGGCCTCGGCCAAACTGCAAAAATAGAAAAATAGCCGGGTGTAGCGGTGGGCGCCTATAGTCCCAACTACTTGGGAGACTGAGGCAAGAGAATCGCCTAAGCCCAGGAGTTGGAGGTTGCTGTGAGCTATGTGACGCCACGGCACTCTACCAAGGGTGACAAAGTGAGACTCTCTCTACAAAAAAAAATTAAAAAATAAATACTACTGCTACTACTAATAATAATAATGAATTACCCAAATTAAAAATTAGTATTTGTACCAGAATGTTAATTGAAGCCCTATTCGTAATTGCTACGTCATGGAAGAAGCCTAAGTGCCCATCGACCCACGAATGGATTAATAAATTGTGGTACATGTACACCATGGAATATTATGCAGCCTTAAAGAAAGATGGAGACTTTACCTCTTTCATGTTTAGATGGACGGAGCTGGAACATATTCTTCTTAGCAAAGTATCTCAAGAATGGAAGAAAAAGTATCCAATGTACTCAGCCCTACTATGAAACTAATTTATAGCTTTCACATGAAGGCTATAACCCAATTGTAGCACAAGAATATGGGGAAAGGGGCAAGGGAGGGGAGGGGAGGAGGGAGGATGGTTGGAGGGAGGGTAATTGGTGGGATCACACCTACAGTGCATCTTAGAAGGGTACAGGTGAAACTTACTAAATGCAGTATAAAGGTCTTAACACAATAACTAAGAAAATGCCATGAAGGCTATGTTAACCAGTTCAATGAAAATATTTCGAATTGTATATGAAACCAGCACATTGTACCCCATGATTGCATTAATGTACACAGCTATGATTTAATAAACAAAAAACAAAATAAAAAAAAAAACCAGTATTGCATAGAAAGGGCTATAGCCTCAAGTTTAGATGAGCAAGGGTGTCGCCCTGTTTGGCTTCTTCCTTGCAACTGCTCACTATTTATGACATGAAAGTGAAGTAGAGAGGAGAAGCTTAGGTAATTCTCAAGTTCCTTGATGCTTTTTTTAGTTTTATAGTTGCAGGGCAAACCAATGGATAACACAGGTTGGCAGATGTGAAGATAAAAGATTCTCTTTAGGGAGACTTGGGGCAATATTCCACTCACCTCAGCTAAAGGGATGAAGATAATAGTGTGGCAGTGCATATACTATCTTGATTCTGAAAAATAGCTGGCGGGAGACATCATTCCACTGAAGAAGTTCTCAAAGTGTGGTTCAGGGACACTTAGGTTCCCTGAGACATTTTTAAGGAGTCCATGAGTGGAGTTTAAAGTCCATAAAGTGGAGAAGCAACATGATAACAGATTGAATGAGAAGCAGATGTGAGTATCCAGCTGTCTTTCATCAAGTCAGATATTAAAGTGATTTACAAAGCAGCTGGGCATGGTGGCTCTCACCTGAAATCCTAGCACTCTGGGAGGCCAGTGGGTAGATTGCTTGATCTCAGCAGTTGAACACCAGGCTAAGCAAGATTGAGATCCCCATGTCTACGAAAAACAGAAAAATGGCTTGGTGCCCATAGCTCAGTGGTTAGGATGCTGGCCACATATGCTGGGGCTGGTGGGTTCCAACCCAGCCAGGGCCTGCTAAACAACAAAGACAACCGCAACAAAAAATATAGCCGGGCATTGTGGTGGGTGCCTGTAGTCTCAGCTACTTGGGTGGCTGAAGCAAGAGAATCGCTTAAGCCCAAGAGTTGGAGGTTGCTGTGAGCTGGGACGCCATGGCACTCTATTGAGGGTGACATAGTAAGACTCTGTCTTGGAAAATAAATAAATAAATAAAAATAGAAAAATCACTAGCTAGGTTCTTTGGCAGGTGCCTACAGGTCTAGCTACTTAGGAGGCTGAGGCAAGAGAATGGTTTGATCCCAAGAGTATGAGGTTGCTTTGAGATATGACTTTATAGCACTCTACCCATAACAGAGTGAGACTCTATCTCAAAAAAAAAAAAAAAATGAAAGAAAGAAAGAAAGAAAGAAAGAAAGAAAGAAAAGAAAGAAAAGAAAAAGTGATTTGCAAAGCATAAAATAATACTACTCATAAAATTTTATTTAGAAAAAAACATTTTCAAGAAAAATGCATCAACAGGTATTGGTTTTATTCTGTTATTTTTTAATTGTACAGATAATAATTTTTATAAAATGTTCTGTTTTAATTTCTCATAACAAATAGCAATAGCTATAACCCACCAATATAAATGATTAACTATGATAATTTGCAAAGGTTCCAGAGACGAAAAATATGGAATCACTGCACCACTGGTTCTTTGAAGAGTGGAATTCAAGCAATAATAAAGGATTAGCTTCTGTGGCCATCGTCTCAGGTCCAGATTTCCTTCTCTTGGCTACCATCTCCCTTCCCTTCTGCCTTTAGCCAGTTAAGTCAATCAAGTTCCAGTTAAATTCATTCAATAATTAATTTCTGGGAGGTTGTTAGAAGCAAGACCCATGAGGACAGCTACTATTGGGGATATAAAACTCAAAGAGGTCGCAGAAACCTGAGGATGAAAGACGTCCACAAGGCAAGGTGAGCTAGTGATGTAAGGTAATACATCATTCAGTAACAAAATGAAGACCAGAAAGAGTAAATGCTGTTAGGTTTAAGTTGACGAGCGAGATGTGGCTAGGAGTTTGGGAAAGCAAATCTTCCCACATGAATGCTTTTATTTACCCATTCTCTGCACATTTACCAAATAGAAGCGGCATAGCCCACAAAACACACAAAGGACAATTAGAAAAAATGAACAGTAAAATTAGAATGCATGGGAAATATGAGTAGAAAGTAAAAATAAAGCCCCAAATGACACTAGAATAAAAAAACATACGCGAGGACCCAGGATGACTACATAATTTGCAGGGTGAAGTGTAAAATGAAAATGCAAGAGTCCTTGTTAAAAAATGATTTGAGGAAGGCGATATTAAGCCCGGAGCAGAGTCTTCCCAGTACGGAGCCCTGTCTGACTACATAGAACGCACATTTGTGAAGCCAACTCTGATCCGGTCTTCCAGAGTTGCTGAAGTTCAGTTTCAGACCGAACTCTAAGATAACTTGGAAGACAAATCAAGAAGGAAGCATGATGAGTTTTAAGGTTCAAAGTGTTCCTGACTCGGTTAAGTACCATGAAAAAAATTGTTAGAATTATATTAGAATGGAATTTTAATTTTAAAAGTGATGTGGAGGTTTACTTCATCTAAAGACTTTCATTTCTCAGTCTAAGAAATAAAGTCGCAGAGAGGCTACACAACTTGCCAAGGGACAGTGAGCTAAGATTACAATGTGAAATGAGAGCCGAGTCTGCTCATTTTCAGCCGAGGACAGAGTGACAGGAGGTCTTTCTTCTTTTCCTAACCTCCCGCCTCCCATCCCGTCCATCCATGTACAGCAGCAAACACAGCAAATAAGGGAAGCAGCAAAAAAAATTTTGAATGTTTAATATGTGTCATACACTGCGTCACACATTTAATTCTCACAACTGCTTTCCGAAGGAAGTGTTATTACTATTTCATCTTATACAGAAACTTAACAATGATAACCTACACACAGCCATACAAGTAGAATTTGAACCAAGCCATCTGACTTACTCTTCTACTATTTCCCATCTTTCTTTCCATTCTTCGAGACATGTGTTCCACAACTATCCTTAGAAAGGACCAAACAAAGCCAACAGATTTAGAAAAACAGAAAGAAACTCTGGGTAATATCTACCCAGCCCAGCCCTTTCACTTTACAGAATGAAAAAAGAAGGTTATAGACCATACATATTAATGACTTATTGAAATCACCAGCAAGAAACTGGCCACATTTGATCATACTTTCATATTCATTTTCCTCAAATTTGCTATCTTACCAAAATAATCCTGGGAGCTTTTAAAAAATATACAGTGCTCAGCCTGATACCAGACCATAAGTCTAGCTGTTTTTTAGATCAGGTCAGGAGCCAGCAGCTTTTCTAATAGCTCCATAAGTGATTTTCAACAGTCAGGCAAGCTTCCGCCAGTGAACTAGGCTGAGATTCCTTCTCCTACACCCTACGGTCACCCCCCTACGCCCGTCAAACCTGCCCCTTTATGTAACGGAAAACACAACAGCATGACTCCCCGCCATTTAACATCTCTGAATTAGACTGAAATCAATAAACCAAGCAAAAACAAAATCAATGTTTTAACTCTCTGAAATCTGTTTTGGGTACATAACTGACATTTTTAAGAAGGATGGGTTACAAGAACAGCCAGCAGCAGAGACATGCTTTTTGAGATCATGCGGTGAAAGGTAAGAAAGGGCTTAAGCTGTAGCGATGTTTTAGTAGGCTTGTGAAGCAGGGGATGTTCAGGAAAACAGCTGACAGGAGAAGAACGGACAGTCCAACAGCACTGAAAGAGCCCAGCCGAATTCTCTACGGAGCCCAAAGGCACCCAGGCTTCTTAGTTTGAATGGCAGTTCGTTCAAGTAAACCGTCACCAAATATGTGGTGCTTTATAGGCTGAGCGTGTACTTGATAATAGACTTCAAATATGCTTATTTAGAGATAATCTTTAAAATGTGTTAATAATCTCATTAGTAATAACACGTGTGTAGGCTGGAGACTTTTCAGATGGTGAACTGATATCTGAAATTTACTTTGAAATGTATTAAACGTAAGATGAATTGACGGATGGTGGAGTAATGGATCTGTATGTAATAAGGCAAATATGGTTGAACATCAGTGGTGACACCTCAATGGTGAGTATATGGGAATTCACTCCAAACTTCTCTCAACTTTGCTATATGTTTGAAATTTTTCATAATGAAAATATCGAAGGGCAAATGTATTTAATAAAAGTAGCCCAAACCAGATGGTACTGTGTCCATAGTCTACTTTTACTAATTAGAAAAAAAATGAAGGCATGGCTTCTAAATAAAGTTGGAAGAAAACATCAAGTTGAAGGAGAAAAAAATATAGAGTGGAGCTGTCAGCTCTGCAGCTTCTGCATCTATGCATTTAACAATCACAAATTGAAAACAACTGGGAAAAATATTACCTCTGTACCAACCACGTACAAATTTTTTTCTTGTCCTTATTTCCTAAACAGTATAACAAGTATTTACATAGCAATTACCTTGTATAAGGCATTATAGGTAATCCAGAGATAATTTAAACTACATGAAAGGGTTGGCTTAGGTTGTATGCAAATACAATGTCATTTTATATCAAAGACTTGAGACTCTGTGGATTTTAGAATCTGAGGGAGGTCCCGGAACCAAGCCCCCTCAGACACTGAGATGCAACTGTATATATATAATTTTAGACCAAACTGTAAGCAACTGTATGTCGTTCATGTGTTCCTTAAAAGTAGCTCACGCCCCAATTGTTGGTATCCAAGTTGTCTTCATTCCCTTCTGGGAACCATGAAAAACAGGACACTGCGGAGTTTCACACATTAAGATGATGGAAATCGATTTCTTCCCACAAAAGACAGAACTAATTGGGGTAGAAAATTACCATTTACTCCTTGTTAACAAAGCCGTAATGGATTATCTATAAATAAAACATGCATCAGGCTCAGATAACAGTTCCTAATTTCCATCCTGACCCAAGAACTTAGAAAATAAAGCATAAGCCAGGAATTTTTATTTCCCCACACTGACCCCAAAAGTTATTTTTCAAAGATGCAAATGTCACAGATAATACACAACACGGCTAATCTCTCTGGAGAATAATAATTTATTCCTGCATTGTTTCTCTCCCCATCCTCCAATGGCTGCTAACGACCACCCTCTAGGGCATAGGATGGGATGGGGTGTGGGCTTTACTGTTCTGCGTATAAGGTTCCTACCTCAGCTCACTCTGCTTGCTGTGACCCCAGGATTCGTATTGCCCATCTCCAGAAATCCTTCCACAAATGGAAATAACCACCTGTCCTTTCCTTCAGAATCCATCACTTGACCTATGAGCATGGAATGCACAGTAGATGGCGCCTCATTCTTTTCAATGGTCCTAGATGTTCCTATGGCTCTTGCTTACTTACAAGACAAAACAATACCCCTTTTCAGATGAGACTGAATTCTTTCCTCCTTTTAAACTAGTATTGAACTCTGTGACAGCTGTTGCAGATTTGTTCTGCTTTGAAAGAAGCCAGTGTTTCCATACCTCTTAGATTATTTCAGTTCATGTTCATCTTGACCGATCATCCTTTAGTGAGAAATTACGGGTCATTCTATAGAATGATTCATTTTATTTTCACCACCTTTCCTAAGAAGAAACCAAAGTTTTTAGTATCTATTTTCTCTGTATTGGATGTTGCTACTCAAGACCCACATTTGATGCAGCATCACACTTATCTCACTGTTACTTCTAAATACAGCTACTTATTCCACAAATATTTCATAATGAGTGCTCATGAATCAGATATTGTATAATCAGCGGAATACAAATTAAATTAAATTAAATAATATCGCTGACCTTTAATTCATAATTTAGAGGAGAAAGATATGTAAATAAATAATTTCAGTGTACAATGGGGAGAGTTTTATCCCAGCAGTGTGCTTTGTGTTCTAATTGAATTTTTAAACAAGTCCCCAAATAGGTTGAAAGCCATCACCACCCAGCATTTTAACATTTTTAAAATGTAAAAAAACAAAAATTTAGGTTCGGTGCCTGTAGTTCAGCAGCTAGGGCACTAGCCACATACAACAGAGCTGGTGGGTTCGAATCCAGCCCAGGCCTGCCAAACAACAATTACAACTACAACCAAAAATAGACAGGCATTGTGGCATGTGCCTGTAGTCCCAGCTACTTGGGAGGCCAAGGCAAGAGAATCGCTTAAGATCAAGAGTTGGAGGTTAATGTGAGCTGTGATGCCATGACACTCTACCGAGGGTGACATAGTGACACTCTTGTCTCAAAAAAAAAAAAAAAAATTGAAATGTATCTCTTAATCTTTCCCAAGAGTTATAAAGGTAGAAATTAAATTATATGGAGCTTGACAATTTACAAGTCGTATAAAGTTATTCAGTGAAAAAAATACTAATAATTATCAGTTTTGCTTTAAAATGCCTATAGCAAGAAAATAAAAACAAAATAATAAAAATAACTGCTAAAAGGTTTTTTTTTAGTTTAATCTGATTACAGAAACCTGTTGTAGAAACTGCTCACTTATTTGAATGCCTAGAATTTAAAACAATAGTAACACTAACAGCTGGAGCATGTAGGGTTTTTTCCCAAATAACCCTGAATTGTCCTGCATTGTCATTAACACCAGAAGTTAAAAGTTGGGAATACAGAGAAGAAAAACAGTATTTAACTACTAAGGGACTTGACGTACTAAAAATAAAAGCTGTGACAACCGTAGGATCAAAATTGTAGCATCATGACTGTTGGCAGCTAACCCATTATACAAGCAATCATATCCAGTTGTGGCTGGGCTTAATATTGATTTGTTTGCAGTACCTTATTCCTATAAGACCAAAACCTCTCTTAAGCCTTTATTGGAATTATTTTTATCAAATCATCCACAACTAAAAGGGCTCTTTTGATGTTTAGACTCCAACTCTTAAGGATACTTGAGGGAGTTAGAGAGCTCACTAATCACTCACTTTGAACTCTATCCTATATTAAGTGGAAAGAAAACAAAGTATAAGATGATAATAAGCCTCAGATTATTGGTGCAACTGATAGTAGCATCAAAAATTTTGTAGGCTGGGCACAGTACCTATAATCCTAATACTCTGGGAGGCTGACATGGGAGGATAGCCTCAGCAAGAGTGAAACTCCTGTTTCTACAGAAAATAGAAAACTTAGCTAGGTGTGGTGGCGTGCTCCCATAGTCTCAGGTACCTGGGAGACTGACGCAGAAAGATCCTTGATCCCAGCCTGAGTGATGTTACTGCACTCTGGCCAGAGCTACAGACATTCTGTCTCAAAAAAAAAAAAAAAAAAAAAAAAAAAATTTGTGGAAGATTGTGTGAGTTTCCTGTATTTCCTAAAAATCCTACGGTCATCGAGGGTTTTCCTTTGGCATTCAAGAATTTGTCTTAAGTTTATGTTTTTAATATGTGATGACTCAGGTCTCATGTCTCTATAAGTCACTCCTGGTACAGAGGGAATGTTTGTGTCCTCTCAAAACTCGTATGTTAAAACTTTAATTCCCAATGTGATGGTATTTGGGGATGGGGCTTCTGGAAATAATTAAGTAATGATGGGATAAGAAGAGGAGAGAGAGAGGAGAGAGAGAGACCCTCCCTCCCCTCCCCCACCATGTGAGGACACACCGAAAAGGTATCCATCTGTACACCAGAACTGGACCATACTGGCACCCCCAAACTCGGAGTAAGACACATACCATCTAGTGGGATTCATGCGTATCATTTCTAATACGATCAGATCTTAAAAGTTCAAATTCCATTACTTCCCCAGCTTTGTGAATACATTGTTTATTCTTCTTGCCTTCAATTTAGCTATCAACCTAGGGAAAAAAATCTAACAGCAAGAACCACCAAGATTCTTAACAATTCCTCATTTCCAAATCAAAATTATTTTTTCCTCACTACTTCTATCATTAAATACCTCTGCTGCATTTGAGTATGTCTTTCATATCAAAAAAAAGGATTTCACTTCCAAGCAGGCATGATGGCTCACACCTGTAATCCTAGAACTTTGGGAGGCTGTGGTGGTGGATTGCTTGAGTTCAGGAGTTCAAGACCAGCCTGAGCAAAATTGAGACCCCCCCCCGTCTCTACTAAAAATAGAAAAACGACCTAGCCATGGAGGTGGCTGCCTATAGTCCTAGCTACTCTTGAGACTGAGGCAAGGGGATCTCTTGAGCCCAAGAGTGTGAGGTTCCTGGGAGCTATGACACCATGGCACTCTACCCATGACAGAGGGAGTCTCTCAAAAAAAAAGGAAAGAAGGAAGGGAGGGAAGGAGAGAGGAAGAGAGAGAGAAAGAAAGAAAAAGAGAGAGAAAGATTGTTGTGGAACATAGCCAAAAAGTTTGCAAACCACCAGTTTAATCTACTGCAATACATACCTAATTTCTATAAAGTACAAACACTAACCATATGAATTCTTGCAGCAAGCTAGTGGGTGGAAAAAAGTATGTTTTTCTCCTTTCCCACTTCACAGGAGTGAAGTACCTCTCTGCAAGGTCAAAGTCTAAAATGTGTTATTTGTAGTGCCTTTCTTCTCCAGCATCAGTAAAAATAAATTTTCCAATTGTCATTCATGTTTGCACTTCATTACTTTTGAAGGCCAGAGCCTTTGTAACACATTAAGAGCAGGAAAAGTCATTAACCAAATACAAAGCAAAGCGAAGGCTTGAGGCTATGGGATTTAAACTGTTATTGCTCTAGGTAGAGAGGTCTGTACCCTTGCCTGAAGGCACGCCCTTACAACAGCTTCTGGGAGATCAGCTCCAGTTCTACCACAGCTGAAAACCATCCCACTCTCAGCCTCAGGTTGCATTTTCACCACAAGGGTAGTGACCTCTTTTTTCAAAAAGACTCTAATTGTCTAAGCCCATGGAACAAACAACACCAAGAGCAAACCCTAATGTAAACTACGGACTTCAGGTAATGACTTTTCAAGATAGGCTCATCAGACATAATAAACGCACCACTATGATGGGTGATGCTGAGAATGAGGGAAGCCGTGCGGATGTGGGGGCAGGGAAAACGGGGAACTCTCTGAACCTATAACTGTCCCTATGGACAAATTTCAGTAACCTCTGTTAACGGGAAAGATGCCATTAAAGCGGTTTATTCTGAGCCAAATTTGAAGACCATGACCCACAGTCACACCCAAGAAACCTTCAGCAAGTGTCCTTGTGGTGGGGGGTTAGTCTGGTTTTATACATGTCAGGGAGATGGGCAGTACATAAATTCATAAATCAGGACATAGAAGGCATACATTGGTTTAGCCTAAAAAGGTGGTGCATCTCAAAAAGGGGCTTACAGTTTATAGGTGGGTTTAAAGATTCTTTCACTGACAACTGACTGAAAGATTTAGGTTTTTCCCACAGACCAGAAGTCAGTGAAAATAAGATAAGGGTCTTGAGCTAAGGTAAGAGTGTGCCAATTAGAGACAAACTACTGAGCACATGCCCAGATCCAAGTGGTTTGTTATGTAAATTGAGAACCTGCAAGCAGTTCTTGAATAGCCTCAGGCCTGTCAGTGGATCAGAAAGGACATCTCTAAGGTAGGGGGACATGGTGAGTTATGTATGAGCTCCTTTCTCACGGCTAACAACTCAGTTTTAGAGATCCCCTTGGCCAAGAGGGTTCCAGTCAGCTGCTGGGGGGGAGTGTTAGGATCTTATTTTAATTTATTTATTTATTTATATATATATATATATAGTATAATATGAAAATGTATATTATATAATGTGTGTGT
Organism: Perodicticus potto; assembly: GCA_963574655.1. Lineage (NCBI taxonomy): Eukaryota > Metazoa > Chordata > Mammalia > Primates > Lorisidae > Perodicticus > Perodicticus potto. The sequence continues at coordinate 10,577 of CAUYRH010045846.1, forward strand.
GTATATATATATATATATATTTTCTTTTTTTTTCTTTTTTTAATAATCCTCTTCCCTAACTAACTACTTGACCTTTTGGGTTGTTTCCCAGAAATGGTGAATTTTCTATAAAACAAAAGGACTGAGATTCTAAAGCCTCCACTTGGAAAGATTCCCTTCCCCCACAACATGCCCCCAAAGCGTGCAGCCCCTTGTTATTTACTCCTAATCTGCCCCAAGGCACATGGCCCCTCCTTTAAAAAACATTTGATTGTTGAAGCAATTTCATGTGGCTTCCCCACCCCACCCTGCCCTCAGCCCCCACAAGCAACTGGAGTTATTCTGAAACCCCCTTGCAGTTTCAGGAACAGACCTTCCACTCAATTTTGCTGTGAACCTAAAAACTGCTCTTTAAAAGGACTTTAAACACATTTGAAAACATCACTTTTCAGTAACTGAATAATGTAGTTTAGATTACCAGGGCCTTTGGCTTTTCAATTTTCCTCATTCTTACCAGAGGCTTTCAGCTTATTTTATCCCTCATGTAAATTGTTTCAGAAATGAAAGGTAAGCCCATCATTTCACCGCACAACTAGGAGCAATAAATCCTAGGAGAAGGTTGGAATTCCATATGCTAAGTTTACTCTGGAACTTCTTTCATTCTGTCCTAGCCACACTTTGAACCTGTGCAAGAACCAGAAAGCATGTATGAAATACAGAAAGGTATAGAAAGCCAAAGAGACTCTCGCGTGGAGGACAGCAGATAGTTTCACATCTGCCTGGTTGGAATCCAATCCTTTCTGAATCTTAACGTTCTCAACAGGGACCAATCAACGTCGACTCATCTGTCCACGGTGCTGAGGCTTCCTGAACATAAGCACAGCAAAATATGTTGTTGATGCTTTGGTTTATTTTTCTCCTCAGTTTTATGTTCTGTGTTAAATAGTAGATGATCACAGCTTGGTTTTGTAAGGAAATAAAATAATTCTCTAAGAGATTTGTAATTATAAAAGGGGAGAGAGTTCACACACAGTTCCAAGGTAGAACACGCTGAAGTAGACGTTAGATCTGGAACATGTTTCTCCCCTCGTCTGCATGCTGACTTGTGGCACACTGACAACTTGGTTTCCTTTTGCTGTAAAGAAACGTCACCTTTTGATAAATGAACTGAGAGCATCCCTAAGCTTCTGGAAGTTGCCTTTCTTACTCTTCCCTTCTGTACTCATAGCACTCTGGGCCATTGATTGTCACTCTGTAATAAGAAAGGCTAATATTGACATAGCACCTTTTACATAACAGACATTGTTTCAGATGTATTCCATATAATAATTTATTTGATTTCAATGATACAGATTTCGTCCTTGCTCCTCTAGCCTATGAATTTCTTGAGACTGGCAATGCTGTTTTTATTTATTTATTTATTTATTTGTTTATTTATGTTTTGAGACAGAGTCTCACTTTGTCGCCATGGATAGAGTACTGTGGTGGCACAGCTCACAGCAGCCTCAAACTCTTGGGCTTAAGTAATCCTCTTGCCTCAGCCTCTCAAGTGGCTGGGACTACAGGCGCCTGCCACAATGCCAGGTTATTGTTTTGTTGCAGTTGTTGAGCTGGCCTGGGTCAGGTTCAAACCCGCCACCCTTGGTATATGTGCCTGGTGCCGTAACCACTGTGCTATAGGCACTGACCCTCTGTTTTTGACTTTGATTTTTAAAAAGACATGCAAATAGAATTTTGCCATTAATTTGTTGTAATGAGCACATTCCCCGAGATTCTAATCGCAGAGAAACTTCTGTTTCCTCAAGGCAAAATAGTCCCAAACTGTATATGTGTAATATACTAAAAAAAAATAATAATAAAGATAGCTAGAGATTGGAATTACGTAAAGAGTCACAGTACAAACTAAACGGCAATTTTATGAAGGAAAGCAGTAGGTGGGTTTTTATGAGATGAGAGGCTGAATAAAGGAGCAGGTCAAGTATCTGATGAAGTTTTCCAGACTCGGTCCTCTACTCTAATAATCAAGTAAGACCTCAACAAAGAACAACACTTATCCACTATGATTAACAGTAAACAGGACAGATACACAGGGGCTCATCAGCTTACCCACTATTATTAACAATAAACAGGCCAGATACAGGGGCTCATGCCTGTAATCCTAGCACTTTGGGAGGCCAAGGGGGAAAGATTGCTTGAGACCAGAAGTTCAAGACCAGCCTGAGCAAAAACAAGACCGTGTCTCCACAAAATAATAGAAAAATTAGCTGGGCATGGAGGCTATGAGGAAAAAAAAAATACTGAAATTAATTAATAACCAGTTCAATACCCACCAATCTAACAAGGCAGATTACCTATCTGTGGATTATCTATACTTTTAATTTAGAGTCAGAATGAATGTTTTTGAATTAGAGAGAACTCATTTGAATCTGATTTTATATATTAAAAGCTCCATAACCTCGGACAAAGCACTTACATGCTCTTAGTGCCCATTTTTCGTTTTGAAAAATGGTGATATAATCTACATTGCATAGTGGTGAATATTAAATAAATGGCACATATGGAGTACACAATCTATAGTGGATGCTAGATAGACTGGGGGCTACAATCTTCATGTATTTTTCTCTTCAATGGCCAGCATTAAGCCATTTCCTTGCTTGTGTTTAATTTTTTTTTTTTTTGAGACAGAGCCTCACTGTGTCCCCCTCAGTAGAGTGCTGTGACATCATAGCTCACAGCAACCTCAAACTCTTGGACTCAAGCTATTCTCTTGCCTCAGCCTCCCTAGTACCTGGGACTGACTACAGGTGCCTGTCACAATGCCCAGCTATTTTTCTCGTTTAGCAGGCCAGGACCGGATTCGAACCCACCAGCCCTGGTGCATGTGGCCAGCGCCCTAACCACTGGGCTACAGGCATTGAGCCCTTGTGTTTAAATTTTATTAGTTCATGTCCAACCAGAAAAAGGAAGGCCACTATTTGAGTTTCTTCAGTAATTTGAGTTATTGACCTATAACAGTGGTTCTAAAAATATATTGGTGCAAATAGATGTTCTCAAGCAACCTTCAGATTGTACTATTTTTCCTCTCCATTCCTTATTTTTCTCCTGATGCTGGAAGTGCTCTCCTCTCCATCTTTCCTTTTCTGGTTCAATCTTACCCAAGGGCACCATCCCTATCCCTAAACACTTTCAGAAGTTAGAAAGAAAGTACAATAAACATTTAGCAGATATCACCCTTTCTGTCAGGGTATGACAAGGCACCACAGTTGCAGAGTGGTGGTGATAACACATGCATAAGGAGGGGTTTTATCTTATATAGAAAACAGAATAATTCTAATTATTTTGGTATCAACAGTATTTTTGTGATGTATGTTATTTGCTTACAAAGCATTTCCATAGATTTTTTTTTTAATGTTTTCTAATTCACTTATTTTTGAAGCTTATTTTAAAAATAATTTGGGAGCATTACAGGTGATATGTTACTTGGTACATTTTTAAAAAGAGTCACAGAATCAATTATTTAGCACTTTTTTCTTGTCTGGGGAATGAAATAAAATCTCAAATTTAATATACTGAATGATCTATGAATAGCATTCTATAGTTTATACATAAAGTTTCCTGGGTGAAGTTTGTTATATTACATAAGGAAAACAGTTTACTGTTGACATGACCTTTTTTCTTTTTCTTTTTTTCCTTAATTCTATTTGGTTTAATTTTAACTCTGAAGGTAACATTTTTTAACTAGGACAAAAATCAACTACCCGTTAAAGCAAGACTTCCCAATTACAGAGAAGACAAGCTCTCATTTCTGCTTTTCATTTTTGTTACACACAGCAATTTGTAGAGAAGCATTTATCTCTAGGGCACATGGGCTTCCACTGAATTAAATTTCAAATTGGGCCACTATATCAATGCATACATATTAATGAACACTATTCTAGGTCTCAGTATATTAAAACATAACAACTACCTTGGAAGTCTTAATTTCAAAAACCAATACCATAGGATTAAACAGTCATTTACCCCTAGTCTCATTTTTCTGCTAAGCTACATAAATTTTATAGTCAGCTACAAGCCCATTGAACCAATGTCCTAAGTGTGAGTTAAGATATTAGGGTACAGACTTGAGATAACTCCATGACCTTTATCTGGGATCCTGGGGTTTCACTCAAAGAACAGAAATATTGATTCTAATGGCCAAAGCAAAACATTAATATCAATAGACTCTCAGGTTCCACTCACAGAGAACTTTCTATGCAACTGGAAAAGCAAAACATTAATTTCAAGAGAATTACAGGTTCTACCCAAGAGATACCTATTACAGGGACATACACTAATCCCGGTCTCTAATTATCATATAATATTTGAATCATCATCCCCAAAGACACACTCTTAAATACCATGACCCCAAATGTTGAAATCCCCCAAAATGAAAATCCCCAAAATATAATTCTGGAAAAATGATTTTTAAAAATTCTTTAAAAGATAGTTATTGTTGGGTACATAGCTCACACCCTTAATCCTGGCACTCTGGGAGGCCAGAGTTGGTGGATTACTTGAGCTCAAGACTTTGAGACCAGCCTGAGCAAAAGTGAGACCCTGTCTTTACTAAAAATAGAAAAACTAGTGAGGCATAGTAGCATACACCTGTCGTCCAAGCTGCTCAGGAGGCCGGAGGATCACTGGAACCCAGGAATTAGAGGTTGCTATGAGCTATAACATCACAGCACTCAACCCAGGGTGACAGAGTCAGACTCTGTCTCAAAAAAAATCAAAGATATTAGTTACATTTTTAAAGGGAAGTTTATTTGAGAAACATAAAAACACAACAAAACATTTTGTAGGCCACCTTACACAATAAAATGGGTGATAGCACACACATTTTTTTGTTAAACATAAACACTGAGGTATATATGATAATCACACAGGCATAATATTTATGAGCAGACTGTACTCATAAATTGGTCAAAACTTGAAATGTATAAACACATATTGTTATGGTTGACACCTGTAGGATCCTAGCTTTATAACTGTGGTCATCTGAAGTACCACGATAGACAACCTAATTCTTTCGATGAGATTGATCATACTATGATGTGTTACTATTATATATGCTATGACTCAAAGAGATGAGATCTTGAGAAACTTTTTCTTTCACAAATACAGATGTGCAAAAACATTTCTTTATTGAGGAAGCTTGAGTATTTTTGTGCATATAGACAATGCTTAAATACAAAGTCAACATTGTAATGATGTACTTTCGTGGAGTAAAATATGCAACAAAGCATAAAACAAATAATAACTTAGCTGGGCAAAGAGTGTAATCCTAACACTCTGGGCTGAGGCAAGAGGATTGCTTGAAGTTGGGAGTTTAAGACCAGCCTAAGGGCCAGGCACAGTAGTTCACACATGTATTCCTAACACTCTGGGAGGAAAAGCCAAGTGGATTGGATAAGCGCAGGAGTTCAAGACCAGCCTGAACAAGAGTGAGACCCTGCCTCTACTAAAATTTGAAAAATTAGCCAGGCATTGCGGCAGGTGCCTGTAGTCCCAGCTAATCGGGAAGCTGAGGCAAGAGGATTACTGAAAACCAAGAGTTTGAGGATGCTGTGAGATATGACTCCATAGCAGTAAGACCAGCCTGAATACGAGCAAGATCCCTCTCTATTAAAAGTAGAAAAGATGTGGTAGCCCATGCCTACAGTCCCAGCTACTTGGGAAGCTGAGAGAAGAGGATTCCTTGAGCCCAGGAGTTTCAGATAGCAGTGAGTATGATAAAACCACAACCTCAAACTCTTGGGCTTAAGCGATTCTCTTGCCTCAGCCTCCCAAGTAGCTGGGCCTACGGGTGTCCGCCACAATGCCTGGCTATTTTTTTGTTGTAGTTGTCATTGTTATTTAGCAGGCCCAGGCCAGGTTTGAACCCACCAGTCCCCTAACCACTGAGCTATAGGTGCCAAGCCAGAAAGAGAGAGTATTCTTTAAAAGTCTTTACATAATTTATACCTCCAGTATCAGAAATGATGTGAAGATGAAAAACATAGCATAGTGAATTATAAAAAAAAAAATAGTATGACAATTTAAAGTAGTAAGAAACAAAATAAAAATGAAAAAAAAATCCCCAAACACCAAAATTATTTTTAAAAAATCAGCACATGAAAAATTGTATTACGGAGATAGCTTATGGGCAATTGCATGGAGGTGGTCCATGAGAGCTGGCCAACTTTCATGATCAGCTGTATTTTGAGATCTTTTAATTTTAGGGCATGACTGTCATCCTCAGAGAATATGTTCACGTTCATTTTCTATGTGGTGTTGCACTTTTTGAAATTCTTCTATGATTCCATATACACTGACATGAACATTCCTTATTAAATTTTTCCAGTCTTCTGTGCACTCACATACAGATCACAAAATTAGAGGAAACGATACTGGTGATTGAACAGCAACACACACATGTAACATGTCTCCTTATGCTACCATGCACATAATTATTTTTGAATCAGTCAGTAACTTTGCTGGCTTCTTTAGGCGAATGTGACTTTAATTAATGACAAAGTTCCTAAAATTTCACCAGTTGGAAAAAATGCCAAGACACACACATAAAAATGCATTTTTAAATTGAAATTTTCATCATTTCATCAGATTGTGTGGCCACAATATAAAACCACTCATATAAATTTTCTGCCAAATGCGTGGCGCTGAATGGAAAAAACAAAATTTAGGAAGTCTTGATCACACCTAATTCCAAATCTGTCATTATGGTTTGGGACTTCAATTGAAATCCATTTTCTTCTGCAAAGTTGACAAATCTTCAAGTAAGTATTCACTAAACTTTTCCAGTTATTAATCTACAAGTGAGTAGACAAATTCTAGAATTTTCAGATCCAATCCAGGCATGAAATATATATACATATATAATAAATTCAAATGTATGATTAAAACATATATGTATTTAAATGTATGTTTTTTTAAGTAGGGACAGTTTTAAAAGTGTCATCGATTATCTAAAGGGATGCATTCAAAAGTTTTTCCATTTACGATGTAAGGCCATGTGCTGTGGCTCATGCCTTGTAATCCTTGCACTCTGGGAGGCCGAGGTGGGTAGATTGCTTGAACTCAGGTGTTGGAAACCAGGCTAAGCAAGAGCAAGACCCTGTTTGTACTAAAAATGGAAAAACTAGCTAGGCATTGTTGCGTGCCTGTAGTCCCAGCTACTCAGGAGGCTGAGGCAAGGAGATCTCTTGACCCCAAGAGTTTGAGGTTACTATGAGCTGTGACACCAAGGCACTCCACTCAGGTCACAGAGTAAGACTCTGTCTCCAAAATAATACGTAAATAAATAAATAAATAAATGTAGTTGGAAATGTAAGAAATCTATCTTCTTTCACAGTCAAATCCCTAACCAAGATTAGTTCACCAATTAATGTGTTTTGTAAACACATATCACCAAGTGTCTTTGATTCAAAAGGTTGCCGAGCTTGTCAGTTTCCTTTTTATTCTCTGACGATGGCTGTTTTCTTAAAGACAAGCCTGGCACTGTGTATGAAGAGACAGAGTGCATGACTGAATACTTTGTCAGGGAAGAGTTCTTGTGCGTTTCACCTGCATTTTCACTGCTGTGATCTGCGAATCCCTGGAAACATTGAGAGCAGACTTTCCCTATCCAGTCTACTGAGAACCACAGGTTAATCTCCTCCAGAAACACACTCACAGACACAACCAAAATAATGCTTTGGAAGTTTTCTGGATATTACCTCATCCAGTCAAACTGGACACCTAAAATTAAAGTGGTCCACAAGTGCACCCCTTATCAACTTAGCAACCATATGAATCTCCTTAAACCATACTTAATTTCCAAATAAAATAATAACACGGTAATAGTTCTGCCCAACATGTGGCCTCTGACATGATGCGACTATTCTGCATACAACTGAAAATACATCAAATCCTTTCCCCAAATCTCAGCTTTAACAGTTTCAGAATTTGCAATTTTAATCTTTTAGGACTATGATTTTCAGGATTTGGGATATTAGAGGCATTATACGCCTTGAGAATTTCAGCATTCAGGATTATGGCTTTTGGGATTGTAGCCCCATAACTACAGACAACTTCCAATTCAATTAATCAAGATTATTGTAATACCTTGAAATATCTACCTCTCTAATAGGTCAGATGTATGGTGATCACTTGTGCCAAAACGTCAAATTCAATTTATGCAAGTTATCATTTATACTTTTCTCAATTAAAAAAAAAGGTAAAAGAGTCAAAACCTGATGCTATCATACTTTTATGAAAGGAACGGATTCTAAGTCAAGTGCTGGTTGAACCACAGGGAACATGTTTGTTTGAGAAAATCCTTCCACTTGGAAAGATCCAGAATAGGCCGAAGAAATTCTACCTCTTTCCTTGTTTTTTTTTTTTTTTTTTTGAGACAGAGTCTCAAGCTGTCACCCTGGGTAGAATGCTGTGGCATCACAGCTCACAGCAACCTCCAACTCCTGGGCTCAAGCGAGTCTCTTGCCTCTGCCCCCTAAGTAGCTGGGACTACAGGCGCCCGCCACAACGCCCCGCCATTTTTTGGTTGCAGCTGTCATTGTCGTTTGGCGGACCCAGGCTGGATTCGAACCCGCCAGCTCAGGTGTACATGGCTGGCGCCTTAGCCGTTGAGCCATAGGCGCCGAGCTTCTACCTCTTTCCTTAACACCTAATACTCCCTTTTATGTGAGACTGAGAGTTAACATTAAAGCAATCCTTAGCAAAGAGATAAGTGAGATATAACTCTGTTATTATGTCTATGAATTTTTGTACAACCCTAGACTATTACCATATTAAAAATGTAGATAGCACTCCAGAGATATGTGTGCGTATTTTTTCTTATTGCTCTACTTACTCCAAGAAAACAAACTATGGTTTGCTATGAAGAATATCTATCTTACAGGCAGAAACAGCTTTGGATTGAACTGCTTTCTTTTCCAGAGAGGTAAAACATTTTGCCTCCCTGAATATTGGTGTAATGTATAAAAATAGGTATAATTCTGTCTAGATCATGAGGTTATTGGCAAGGATAAATAATCACCCTATAGACACTCATAAAATAGTAGATACTTTTTTTTTTTGAGACAGAGCCTCAAGCTGTCACCCTGGATAGAGTGCTGTCGCATCACAGCTCACAGCAACCTCCAACTCCTGGGATCAGGCGAGTCTCTTGCCTCTGCCTCCCAAGTAGCTGGGACTACAGGCGCCCTCCACAACGCCCAGCCGTTTTTTGGTTGCAGCCATCATTGTTGTTTGGCGGGCCCAGGCTGGATTCGAACCCGCCAGCTCAGGTGTACGTGGCTGGCGCCTTAGCCCGTTGAGCCACAGGCGCCGAGCCAAAATAGTAGATACTCAATAAGTATTAACATAATATAAAAAATAAGTATAATTATGCAGTAAGTTCCTTGATGGCAGAGATGGTGTTTTATATTCTCCACACCAATGAAAGCATCAAGCACATTGCTTGAGAATGGAAGGTAAATTGACCACAGTTGGGAATCAAATAATAAAAATCACATGAAATATTTCCCAAGAAAATTCTGATGACAAACAGTCATAACTGGAAACTATTTCATGAATAATTTAATATTATTACTTGAATTGATATGAAAACTCTACAGTATGAATCCTCCCCTGAAGAAGGTAAGGCAGAGATGCTTGCTTACAGCCAAACCACATTATTAGAAACAGCAAAGGTGGCCCTTGGTGAAAATGTATCATATCAAATTACATGGTTATAGATGAAAATTCAGTACAGCATCTATGGTCGGTATTTGGAATTGGGATTTCATACAGGGATGACCTGAAAATATAAAAAAATGCCACTGGTTATGGTAACAACAGCCTTTACTCCACCTAGGTTACAGAGGAGGCTAAAATATTTAGAAAAAAGTATGCATACTAATTCCAATGGCATCAAATGCTTTCAGAGGTATGAGAGATACATACCTTGTGTTTCCCTAGCAGCTGAATCCAACGATAGCTATTGGGTTTACTGCAGTCAGTAATGTGGATTTCCATAGCACTTCCCTATCAAAAATTTCTCTGACTCTGGCTCCAGCTCTGAGGCAACTGCGAAAAGGCATGGTTTCTGTTACTAAGGAACATTCCAAAGTCTACTTCTGGGTGACAAGTACTTCCTGGTAATTCCTTTAGTCCATCAATCTAATTCTTGGCCTTGGAGTAGCCTCAAGCTGTCGCCCTGGGTAGAGTGCTATGGCATCACAGCTCATAGCAACCTCCAACTCCTGGGCTTAAGGGATTCTCTTGCCTCAGCCTCTCAAGTAGCTGGGACTACAGGCGCCCACCACAATGCTTGGCTATTTTTTGGTTGTAATTGTCATTGTTTGGCAGGCTCAGGCTGGATTCAAACCTTGCAGCTCTCATGTATGTGGCTGGCGCCTTAGCTGCTTGAGCTACAGATGCTGAGCCATATCTATTTATTAAAAAGACAGCATCACCTACCAGTAAAATATTGTACATATACTATTTAGTCCCCCCTTCAAAAAATGGTTAAATTTAAGCCACAAAGACTGCCTACCCTCATTTATCAAATGCTTGCATTGTTAACTGATTTACTAACCATCATCTCATTAGTTAAGTGCTTTACTAATTAACAGCCCAGCAAGATCATTTTTATCCATGAGGATTATGCAGCTTAGAGAGATCTGGCCATTTATCCAAACTCATAATCTAGTTCTATGAGAGTGTCAATGAAACCATTAAGAGAGTGGATGTTGGAATAAGACATCACAGCTTATTTTGTGGAAGGTATTTCAGTAGTCATTATGCTCAAATTACTTCATTCCTAGTGTTTCTGTGGAAGCATGTGGTCAATTGTTGTCCCATCACAGATATCAAAGGTCCTTCTAAATTAGGCAGGCATCATTTTCTACTCTTCCAAAGGAAACTAAGGACACTTGAAAGGTAAAGCAAATGAAAAAAATCAAAATGAGGAGAGTCTTTTTGAGCAAATTATAAAAATGTTGTAAATAAATGTTCAAGGTAGGTATTAAGGGTAATATTTTTATGAGAGACATTTTTAATTTTACAACTTTTAATACCAATCACATAGTAAAGTGATAAAATACAATGGATTTTGAAATGTTTTGTAAACATTATATGTGATATGGGGAAAAGGGCAAGGGAGGGAGAGGATGGGGGAGGATGGGTGGAGGGAGGGCAATTGGTGGGATCACACCTACGGTGCCTATTAGAAGGGTACTGGTGAAACTTACTAAATGGAGAATACCAATGTCTTCATATAGTGATTAAGAAAATGCCATGAAGGCTATGTTTAACAGTTCGATGAAACTATTTCAGATTGTATATGAAGTCAGCTCATTGTGCCCCACGATTGCACTAATGTACACAATTTTGATTTAATAAAAATTTAAAAAAAAACAGAATACAAAAGTGATTTTGCAACATGAACCCAACCTCATAAACCAAAAAGAAGGATATACATACATGGAAATAAAACATCAAAATGTTTACCAGTCAAAAATAAAATAAAATAAAATAAAGATTATATGTGAACATTTGTTGTAGTAAAACAAAATTAAGAAAAAAACAAATTGCAGGGTTTTTTTTTTTTCTGAAAAGCTGCTACATTACAGGAACATTACAGTTCAAAGCTCTGCTATATCACTTGTTAACTGTGTGGCCTTTGGCAAATCTATTTTCACACCAATTAATAGGATGGTATGTCCTGGTCCCCCTGAAACAGCCTCAGTTTATAGCTGTTATTCCAGGCTAAGTATGACTGGATGGTGCTCCTTTTCAGTTTGGACAGTAAAGTATATAGCCATCCCACTCCCCAGAAGGATCAGCTGCCCCAGGTAAAGATAAAGGTGAAGACAGCACTCTCCTCGTAAGGATATTGATGAGAGTCCATGCAGTGATGAAGGCAAAGTTCTCAGCATAGGATATGGAATGCTAGGAAAGGTCAAAGAGTTCTCTATTAACAAGTTAGACAATGGGAGGATCTGGTGATTTAACAGGTGAAAACTTAATTCTGGAAGGATCTGAGATGACTTGGAATTGGAATATTAGGTCTGAACATTTGTGGATGGAGCAAGGGGTATAGCAGGTAAGATTTTTAAGATACAAGAACTACATACAGTTACCTTCGAAGTATTCCCCTTGGCCATTTGGAAACCATAGTGATATTTAGCAATGGGGTATATAGCATTTTTCCTAAGACTAGTTTGTGAACTTAATTGTCAGACTTCGTAAGACCCACGGTTCTGATGGTCATTACAGAAAAAAGAGTTACAAAATTGCTTTGGAGGGTGGACTAGATGCTGGCGTCTATACACAGCTCCCCAAGGGAGCAACCTGAGTGCAGCGAGATTCAGCAGTGAGGTATTTAGCACCATATCTAGGATGAGTCTGTGAACTTAATTGTCCGACCTCTTAGCATTAGTGAGTGGATTATGGAGGTTCTTGTGGGCCAAGATGAAGACTATTTCTTGATTACATGTTTAGAGGCAAGCTAGTAAAGATATCTATAATGAGAATTGACACGATTAGGTCCATGTTTTAGAGCAATGACTCATTAGGCTCTGTTTCTTTCCCCCCAGCCCCTTCTCCCATCGATTCCATCACCAAATCTTTTCTTGGCTGTCTCCAAAACAGTGCAAATATAGCCCCTTCCATCCCTCTCCACTATCAACCCCTAAGCCCAGCTGCCATCGTCTTCCATCTAGACCACTCCAGCAGACCTAGTCCCTACTGGTCTCTCTGCTTTCACCCTTGCACCCAGCCTCAGGTTACTCATGACAGAGCAGCTAGAATCTTCTCTTTTATTTTTTTTCTAACTTTTTATGGGATAATTTTAGATTTCTAGAAAAGGTTTTAAGGATAGTGTGGAGAGCTCCTGTATGCTCTTCATGCAACTTTCTCAATGTCAATATCTTATCTAAACATAGTATGTTTATGAAAACTGAAAATTGGGTACCTTGCTGTCAACTAAGCTATAACCATTATTCAAAATTTCCCTGTTTTTCCACTAATATCCTTTTCTGTCCAAAGACTTATTCCAGGATTCCATGTTGCATTTAGTTACTGTATCTCTTTAGTCTTCTCCAATTCATGAGAGTTTCTCAATCTATCCATGACTTTCATAATCTTGACAGTTCTAAGGAAAAATAATTAAGTATTTTGTATAATGTTCTTCATGTGCGTTTGTCTGACATTTTCTCAGAATAATGGATTTGGGGGATGATGACCACAGAAGTAAAATATCCTTTGCATCGGATCATGTCTGGTCATGTTAACCTTCACTCCTTGTTTCTAATGATGTCTGCAAGGTCTCTCCATTGCAGAATTACTATTTTGTTTTCCCTTTTCCTACTCTGTTCATGGCAAGTCACTAAATCCAGCCCACACTAAAGGGTGTAGGAATTAAGCTCGTAAGAGGAAGGGTGATCTATATTTCTTGTTTGGAATTTATCTGTAAGAAAGATCTATCCTTGTCGATTTTATTTATTCAATCCTTTCACTTATGTCACTATGGACTCATGGATATTTACAATGTACCATGTTTTTTTTTGAAGCTTCAGCTGTCACCATGGATAGAGTGTGTGTGGCATTATAGTTCACAGCAACCTCCAATTCCTGAGCTCAAGCGAGTCTCCTGCCTCCTCCTCCCAAGTAGCTGGGACTACAGGCGCCCGCCACAACACCCAGCCATTTTTTGGTTGCAGCTGTCATTGTTGTTTGGCGGGCCTGGGCTGGATTCGAACCCGCCAGCTCAGGTGTACCTGGCTGGCACCTTAGCCTGTTGAGCCACAGGCGCTGAGCCAATGTAGCATGTCTTTAAAAACAAAAATTTTGTTTGTTACTTTTACACCAAGAATAAAATTCAAACTCTTCAGCCTTCTAACAAAGCCTGTATAATGTGCCTTCTCTTGCGCTCCACGCCCCCATTCCTGCCCTCCCCGCCCACAGAGGCACAGCTGTGCTGGTCTTTGCTTGGACTCTCCATACCGTTTTCCTGTTCCCACTTTGGGACTGCACGAGTTGGTCTCAGCCAGGAATACTCTCATCTTTGCATTCAAGTCTCATTAAAAGCCACCTTTTCAGAGAAGCCTGTCTTGATTGTCTGCTCCAGAGTAAGCAATCAGTTACAGTAACTTATGTTCTTTCCTAAGCAGTCATTACAGTTGGAAATTATTATTGTTATTTTAACATATCTGTGGTTCATCCCTACCCATCCCTGCTGGAATGTAAGCCCATTTGCAATAGGAAATTCATTGCACAACACCTGGGGCCCCCACAACAATATTTACTGCATAAGAGAAAACAAGTGTTTTACGGACATATAGATAAACATATGAATAAAGGGAACTAAGACCCAAGACAGGAAAATGATTCAGAAAAATACTATAATGAGTGAGGCAGAAAACAACAAAGACTGAAATTTCAAAAGCAGATTGTAATATGGTGTCCATATTACCATCTTCATTCCTAAAGATATTTCCCTTCTTACTTGAGAATCATAAATCTCATACTCTGATTTAAAAATCTGCCCATAGTTAAGGGACAAAGTCACATTTATATTATATCAGTACAGTGACTAATTTTCAAAAATAACTATCTGCCCTCCTGGCTACACTCCCCTCGCTTACTCTGACCAGCTTTTCCTTTGGCTGCCCTGATCTTCTGCCACTGCTGACAAACTGTTACCTAAGCTGTTAGTCCGAGCTCGCGTACACACAGGGACAAAACGAACAGAAAGAGGAGAGAGAGGAGTTCACACAAGAACAAGCGTTTGTTATTTGTCTTCCATCAGTGTCCCCACTCCTCTTAGGCCTAGTTCTGCTCCATCTCACACCCAGGCACGTTGACCTGACGGTGCCCTCCTGGTTTCTTTTTTGCTTTGTGAGAAGCGGTTGGAATCCTGCAGCTCACTGGTGTGTTCCCAGTACCTGCTGTTCCCTCCCCCAAGGCTCCAATCCTCACAGGATTTTCACACTTTGCAGAACGGAATATTATTAACAACGACTGCCCTACATTTACTTCAAGGGAGGTCAGCAGAAAGAAGAAAATGGAAATTAAGTGATAAAGCAATTGTTTTAACTCCATCTCAAACTGATGTGGTTTGTGAGTATAAATTTAACAGTGAAGTTTTTAAGGGGTGCAAAAACAGCACTGCCTAAAGACAGCACAGAGAGGCAGACCCGGCTTTGCCCGGCTTCCTAGCTGTGGTGCACTGAGTTACCGGCCGTCTCCTCGGTCAGGATATTATCTCAGAGAGGCTCTGTCTGCTTTCCTTCCCCTGCTGCATTTGACCCTGAGCTTTGCACATCCCTTTCCTTCTGTCTGGGATGCTCGTGAGCTCCTTACCGAGTCACCTCCTCTTCATACTTTAGGTCCCAGCATTGTGTCCTCTGGAAAGTATGTCATCGGGACAACCTTGAGGACTAATAACACTCTGAATTTCTCTTATTCTGGAAGTCATCACACTCTACTTAAAGTTCTTATTTATATTTTGGTTTTGCTGCTAGATTCATAGTTCCACGAAGATGGGGACGGAGTTGCTCTCTTCATCTCTGTCTCTAGGATGAAACTGTCAACTCAGGAGATCTGGCAGGACTAATTAAGGCCTAGGCTATTTAATCAAATAATAATTAGGGAATATTTTTGCATTTTTACTTTCAACAAATAAACTCCTCAAAGAAAGGCACTCTTACTCACCAGGTGAATTTTTAAGTATGCTAGTCACAGTTAATAACATCTAAGTATTTGCTATTATTATGTCACAAGTACTGAAACCTAAAATTCATAGACTGTAACCTCCATTGTGTCAAGGTTGCCAAATGAACAATTGCCACAATCTAAATGGTTAGTTTGCATATTTGGCCATATCTCAAACTCCTTTAAACTTATTTTTAGCCTACCCCTTTCTAATAAAACTTGTGGAAGAACAGGATCCAAACAACCAAACAGGATCTGAGCTCTTCTGCTGTAGAATACTTAAAAGGAAAAATTTTCCATGTAGAAACTTGATCCATTACAATTCTTTGCAAGGACTGATACCTTTCTTCCCTCTCTGAACCCTGAAGCGATTGGTGCAAAGATGAGTAAGAAAACTAACCTGAGAGAGACCAAGACGGCCGTGAGACTCCCCGCCTCCCCACCTTCCTCAAGAATGCCTGGGCCAAGGAGCCAGTGCAAGTCGCGTCCTTCACCACTGAGGGTCTTGCTCAGTACCCACACCAAGAACTCTATCCTGATCAACAAGGCCACACTCTACAACCACGCAGGGCCCCTCCAAGATGACGGGAGCATGCCCCATGTGCCCAGTCACCCCCATAACCCTCAGGGCCCAAGCTTGGAGTGGCTGAAGACACTGCGAGTACCTCCATCCACAGGGAGGAGCTCACCCCTTCCTCATGGTCCCCAATAAAAATGTGGTAACCAACCCTCCCCCAAAAGAAAACTAACTTAGGAAATCGTGTATACTTATGTTGCTACATACCTAATGTCTATGCTCCTATAAAAATATAAATTTTCTTTTATCTACAGGTTTGTTAAACTTGCTGCATTACTAACTGCAAACAATATTTTATAAAAGACAATAACAGAATAGCATTTCTAATTTTATAATGGATGTCAATAGAATTTTGTGTACAAGCAGCTTTTCTGGAACAAATCCATTCTATTTATTGAGGGTCACCTCATTAACTATGGTTCCCATGAAATTGAGAGCATCATTTGTCCTTTTAATGAAGAAAAGCTCTAGAACTAGGTAAGCATAGAGAGCAACTTGCTGAATCATGCATTTTTTTCGTATTAAGCACTCAATAGTTATATCCATAGTGATAATAATAGTTCACACGGTACGTGTTACCTTGGCAACCCAATGAACAATAGCAATTACATGAAAACACATGTACTTGTTTCAATATATCATTATAGGAAGGTCCCGGGAACCTGGAAGCTCACTGTATGCTAACTTTAGGAATGCAGGGTTGTCAGGGTTAATGACCTAGAAACCTATTTCCAGGAAACACTTTAAGTAAAATGTCAAGCAGATGTTTAGGTCTCAGAACACCAAAGACCTCACAGAGATCTTAGGGCACCTGGGTGTCCAGATACCTGGGTTTAGTTCAGGCATGAGTTTGAGAATGGCAGACAATGTAATGTTTGACTATAAACAAACATGAAGCCACTCGAATATCATTTAGGACAATTATCAGAAACCAGGATGACAAGTGATAAACTAGAAGGGCCAAGGTTTTGCTTGATAGCCTAACAAAAGGTGTAATTGCCTTTAGAAGCTTGTGGAAGGCAAATTCTCTCCCACTCCCCACGGGGACAGGAGGTGAGAACAGGCAAGAAGCAGGCAGGCACAGGTGCAGGTGGTAGGAAGTGGGAGACAGAGAAGTGTCTCATTTCACCGGGAGAAGAGGTAGTAAGGGCCCATCACACTGCAAAGCAAGGAATACAGAAGAGCTATGATGAGACGAGCTTGATATCTACATTGCGAAGCCCTGGCGTTCGTGGGAAGTGAGGCTGGGGAGAGGATATAAAATAGATGACAGCCTAATGCTCCCAGCACTGTGGACACCTAAGACCCACCTGTCTGATGACACACACAAGCATCTATAAAAACATCTATATTTTTGATGAGTATCACTAGATAAAATAACCCACCTAATTAAGGTTTCCAG
Organism: Perodicticus potto; assembly: GCA_963574655.1. Classification (NCBI taxonomy): domain Eukaryota; kingdom Metazoa; phylum Chordata; class Mammalia; order Primates; family Lorisidae; genus Perodicticus; species Perodicticus potto. The sequence continues at coordinate 28,273 of CAUYRH010045846.1, forward strand.
GAAAAATGTTCAAGCATATTCTCATTCTGACTTTCCACATTAGGAAAGTCAGAATATTCCCCTCAGATACAAGGTGCACCCAGGTGCAATGATGAGCAGAATGGCAACGTATCCCCTTAATTTAGATGGGAAGGAGTCAATGGGATAAAGGATCCGATAATAGTAACAATAATGATTATAATAACATATCAATAATAATATAATATCATTATTATTATAATGATGTTTATTTCTTAGATTGTTGAATCGCCATCTAGTCCATGGAGCAATTACATTTCAGGACACACCAATGCCCTCCAAGTGAATGTAACAGCAATCATGTTCAAATGAAGTGTTTCTCAGAGTAAAGTCCTCAGATCCCCTGAGGGCTTGTTTTCAGGTGTTCATTCCAAAGCAGATCCTAGGGCCCTTTGTCCAGAGTGTTTTACATAATCTGCCTGGAGGAGGTATCTTTATTCCAGTGAGTTCCTACAGCAGATTGGATACATATTAATTTGATTGAGATCTTTTTTCATTTGAAATTGGCTTATCTATTAAGTCTAACAAAGGGTAGAAAGATGAACTCCAAGTTGTATCTAATTAAATGCTATTGTGAAGAACACAGAGCAAAGAAAGTCTAATAGTAAATAAAAGACAAACCACAAAAAAGAAACCTCCCCATTACCCTATTCTCTAATCTTATCCCTAAGAAAACATTATTGCTGTAGCTCTCCTTTGAGAAATACTTTATGAATATACCAATAAACAAATACACCCTGTTGGGGAAGATGAAAAAGGGATGAGAGCCGAAGATAACATTGTCCTGATCCTATCCTTCACTTACATACATTTTAAGAGATTATTCCCTAAGAACACGTGCAAGTTTTTCTCATTTAAAAAAAAAGTTGCCTGTAGGATGGATGTAGTGGGTCACGCCTGTAATCCTAGTGTTCTGGGAGGCGTAGGTGGGATGATTGCTTGAGCTCAGGAGTTGGAGACCAGTTTGAGCAAGAACAAGACCCTGTTTCTACTAAAAAATAGAAAAACTAGCTGGACGTGGTGACATCTGCCTATAGTCCCATCTGCTCAGGAAGGCTGAGGCAAGAGGATCACTTGAGCCCAGAGGTTTGAGGTTGCTTGGTTATGATGCTATGGCACTCCCAAGAGAGACAGAGTGAGACTCTATCTCAAAATTAAAAAAAAAAAAAAAAAGTTGCATGTAATTCTACAAAAACATAATTTTTAATAATATATAGTGCTAATAAATATAATTCATTTATCTAATTTACTGCTGATACACATTTAGGTTGTTCTCAGTATTTTGTGATTATAGTGAATAATTCCTTCCAGCCTTTCAGAGCCCCTGCTCCAAGGGAGGTAAGAAGAAAGGACGGTTCAGGCTTTCAGGCTACAGAACGGTGCCATGGCCATTGACTGGTGTATCTGCCGTGCTCTGGAATGGGTGGTACATGCTGCAGTGCACAAAAATGGATGTCATCACCCCTGTCTACCTCTCCGTGTCATTTCCTTACCCTCTACAGCCCTTTCTTCTATCTCTCAAGAGATAAGAAATAGATCCTTTCTCTTCTAAAACTCTACTCCTTTTCCCCTCCCCTTTTTCATCTCCCCATCTTCTTTGTTGGGCACATGGCTGTTTCCCCTTCATGGAGGGGCACTGCAGGAGGGCAACTCATACCTTTCCTGTGCACTTCTGAAGTTTGTGGCCCCTTTTTTCCTCTGTATAAACAGAAGTCTGTCATCCACTATGGTAAGCACTATATAAATGTAAGAAATACAAATAACAGTAAATACTGATCTACTGAATTTAAATGGCCCCCTTAGACTCTCAGTAACATTTGGGATTCTACATGATGTTTCTATGTCTTTTCCCTAATGTGAGATTCTAAATGATGTTTGTATGTCTTGTCCCTAAGAGACATTGGGGCTATATAATCCTTTTGCTGCCCCAGCCAGACCCAGAACTAATACACCAAACAGAATCAGCCGTATCGCACAAAGCTATATAAGCCTGAGGTGCACATAATGTTTCAGAGTCTGGAAAACACTTTTATATTCATCATTCTACTTTTAAAGCTAGAAAATCTTCAATCCATTTTAATATGCTATTTACATAAATAATACCTTTTGAACTTCTAAACATGAAATTTGCTATTTTAAGTGCTTCTCCTTACCAAAGTAACATAGAAATCTTACTCCACATATATTTCTTTATTCGGAGTGACATTTTCAATGTGAAAGAGCTTAAATTAATAGCCATCTCTGCTTTACCTTTCCCCCCTGTGAAATAATTTAGAATTTCTAGGCACTCTCTTTTTATAAGTTAGCAGCCGCCAAAGATTAGAAAAGAATTCAAGGCAATGAATTTTCTTGGCAAAATAATATATTAGCGAAATGGTGTCTATTAAATCACCTGTGCAACTGGCAGCTGGTTTTAGTGCTGTGAAATAAATGATAAAATACCCTTTGCAAGGATTTTTTCAACATTTTGTTGTGTGGTTAGAGATTTCAGAATTCTTCCTGTCAGTTTTAGGCTGCCATTTCTCTACAAAACTGACAGGCAGCTGACAAGGCAAGGAAAGTTAGAAAATTTGGCTGTTGGTGAAATTTAACAGAATTTTTCCTTTAAGAGAGGAAAACATTTGTCCTGAGTACAGAAAAAATAAGTCAGAGCTTTGAGGAATTAGCAATTTCCCTTAGTGAAACTGCTGGTAATTACATCCTATCTCTCTCTCTTACTTGCTATATAACCTTGGACTCATTATTCAGCCTATCTGTGCCTCAGTTTCCTCATCCATCAAAGTGCCCTCCTGTGTTACCGTGTGGGTCAAATGAGCAATTACGCAGAAAGCACTGAGTCCAGTGTGCGGCACTGCAATTCGAAAAATGATCATTTGGATTCACGTGGCTTTCTTTTAGGTTGCAGTGAGGAATATTAAACATTTGAAGGTCGCATTTATAAAAAGACACTTAAAGTTGTATAATTATACTGCTGTAAATTCAGCCTTTAATTTTCTGGATATTATGAATAAGCATTACAAAGTGGTGATAATTTTAATGCCTAAATGTTGATGAGGTTCATGATACGCCATCCCAAAATATGGCGCCTTGGAGTTTGTGAAGACACTCTTAGCTTCCCCACATCCTTCTTCCGGGTAAGGGTTTATCACTGAGCTTCCCTCAAGGGTCATAAGGCCCTTATGTGAGAAGTGCCCTCTCTATGGGAAAGGAGCCAGAGGCACAGAGACACCAAAACAAAATATGTACACGTGTACATACACACACACACACACACACACACACACACACACATGAACAAACAGACTTTTCTAAGTTTCTTCAGTTTATTACCAGTAGGTCATAACCGTCCGTCCTCCACCATATTTCTCTATGGCTGTGCAGCCTCCATTAGATCCAGCTCAAATTATTTAGGAGTTGCTGTTTCTTCAATTTTTTTGTTTGTTTGTTTGTTTGTTTGTTTGTTTGTTTGAGACAGAGTCTCACTGGGTCACTGTGGGCAGAGTGTCATGGTGTCATAGTTCACAGCAACATCAAATTCTTAGGCTTAAGCGAGCCTCTTGCTTTAGCTTCCCAAGTAGCTGGGACTACAGATGCCCCCCACAACAAGGCTAGTTTTTCTATTTTTAGTTGAGGCAGAGTCTCACTCTTGCTCAGGATGGTCCCAAACTCCTAAGCTCAAACAATCTACGCATCTCAGCCTCCCAAAGTGCTAGGATCACAGGCGTCCACACCCAGCCAGCTCTTTTTTTCTTAATGAACGCTCCTACATCTTCTAAAACTTATGTTAAATAAATGAGCATGTTTCCCTCTTATTAATCTGTCTTTTGTTACGGGGACTTCAGCCATGAACCTAGGGTGGGTGAAGAAAAAATATTTTTCCTTTCCTACAATATATATGGAAAAACTATTTAAGGAGAAAACACAAGCTCATCCTTGCTATGGTTTATTGAGGCCTTTTCCATTCTGGCTCCATTCCATTAAAAACTTTACTTATGTCTTCACCCACAACTCAAAGATTTCTCCCCCAATTTAACTTTCCAGCAATTCGTCTTATCTACTTTCTCACCCAACCACCCACAATTACTGACAGCTACCTCCTACATGCAGGAAAAAGTGCTGGTGTCTTCCAAAGAAAGTAGACAAAAAAAAAAAAAAAGCCACAGCTTTGAGGCAAGCACTCAGAACTGCCTTGGAGCCAGGAGAAGAGAAACCAAAGACGGGGGTGGAGGAGCTTCCTGTTGTTTCCTAAGGTGCTGTTCTCTCTAGGAACATAGAAGTCTCTTGTACCTAGATGACAGGCAACATACACTCCGAGGAAAGGCAGGTGGTCAGAAAGTGACGAGGATAGTGGACGGCAACCACAGAAATGGAAAAGAGAGATGGAAACATTTAGGAGGTGATAGAGGAATAAAGAAAGGTCAATTTAGGCCGGGCGTGCTAGTTCATGCCTGTTACCCTAGCACTCTCAGAGGCCCAGGCAGGTGGACAGCTTGAGCCCATGTGTACGAGACCAACCTGAGCAAAAGCAACACCCCATCTCTACTAAAAATAGAAAAACTGAGGCAAGAGAATCACTTGAGCCCAAGAGTTGAAGGTTACTGGGAGCTATGACTCCAGGGCACTCTACCCAGGGCGACAGCCTGAGACTCTATCTCAAAAAAAAAAATGTCAATTTAGGGTCAGGCACGGTGGCTCCAGCTGTTATCTTAACACTTTGGGAGGCCGAGGCAGGAAGATTGATTGAGCTCAAGAGATAAAGACCAGCCTGAGCAAGAGTGAGACCCCATCTCTACTAAAAATAGAAAAATTAGCTGGGTGGCATGGCAAGCACATATAGTCCCAGCTACTTGGGAGGCTGAGGCAGGAGGATCATTTGAGCCCAGGAGTTTGAGAGTTTGAGGTTGCTGTGACCTATGACGACAGGGCACTCAACCCCAAGGTGATAAAGAAAGACTCTGTCTCAAACAAACAAACAAACAAACAAACAAAAGAATGGAAGGTCAATTAGGTCTATCTAGGAAGCAAAGTCCTTGTATGGTACAACTGGTCAATGAGTTAGTCCCAAAGGGGAAGTATGATCTTTTCGTATGCATGGAAAAAACAAATAAACAAGACAATGTATCAAGGTACCAACTGAAGCACCCTCTTCTCTGTCCTTGGTTAGCAAGCTGTTATGGTAGTTGGAGAGTGGTCAAAGGCAATCTCATGTTTGTATCATTGATTGAGGTACAAATGATATTTGAGTTTAGTTGTAACAATTTAACTAAGGAATAAACTTGGTTATATTTTTATTTATGCTGTACTTAAACATTGTTCTCAAGAAACCGTATTTTAAGGTTGGAGTTTAAGAACCATACCCAGAAAATGGCAATAACTGTTCACTAAATTAATGGCCTGATACATACAACAGGTTTGCCTGAAGCCCCTGATTTTGGATGAGTGAGAGTGTGAGGGGGGCTTTCAGAGTTACACTGGTTGAATGAAATGCAACCAGTTATAAATCACGATCCTCAGTGGATAGACATATAGGTATAGAGAACTTTGCATGGTAAAGAGGAGTAACAGTCCTGTTCTCATTAATAAAAAAATAAATACACCTTTTCCTCTTTACCCTCAGCAAGAGGGTCAATGGATAAACAGCAGTTATATTTTCATTTTCTATATACCTCTTAGCAAATTAAACAAATCAAAAATGCATTTGGAAACTGTCTGCCCATTTTCTGCATCTCTATCGTGTCTGACAGCACAGACACTCCTTGCAGGCACAGCTGTTCTTCCACCACAAACTTGAATGTGAACACCATAAATCCTCAGTGAAAGTTCAACAGAAAAGCTGCTGAAAGCTTCTAGTAAAAGTTCTACTGAAAGCTTGAGTCACATTTCAGTTCATATTTAAACTCCCCTATTGTCCAACTCAGGGCCCGCCTTCCACAAAATACGTGCTGACCCAGTATGTACCAAATAGGGGCTGAATACACATTAGATGAATAATGGATAATAGTATCCTAAACCGTTATGAGACCCTTGCTGATCTGAAATGTGTCAGGCAGCTTTCCTTCCTGATGGGGACACACTTTCCTCCTCTTCCCCATCTCTGCCTCCCCAGCTGCAGAGACACCTGATCTTGGAAGGATTTCTTGGAACCACATCTCCCCATGGAGTCCTGCTGGTGAGGAGGAACACCTGCAGCAGTTCCCCAGCCCTGCAAACTCGGCAGCAAACTTCAGCCCACTAAATGGTAAGGGAAACTCTGCGACTTTCTTTATTCTCCCTGCAGGCATCAGTTTCTCTTTCTAGACCCCTCACGGGCCAGGGACTAACACACACAATTCCATTTTCAGGGCTAAAAAAAGGACTGAGCTCGGAGGAATAGGTCATTTTCACTTCCCTGTTTCCCTACAGGTTCTTGTTTTGTTCCCCAAAGCCTGGAGGGAATTGGCAAACACCCGGAGGCCAGGGAGAGGAAATTCTCTCATTGTACTGCTCTGTAACAAAGTATATACAGCCATTTCAACATAAATGTCAGAAGAGAGTGAAGAAGATGATAATAAATAGAAGAATTGTCACCATTTATCCCTGTATCATTAAACTGTCAAAAATAGAAATCATCAATATTTTCATAGGAAGGATGGAAGAATTTGATATTTTAAAATGTACGCTCTATTCACCTTCAAGAAAATCAGACATTATAAATGGTGGGAGCTTTTTGAAGATTGCAAATTAGTGGCCAAACACTTCTGTGCCATTTTATGTCAGACCACATTTCTATCTATAAATTAATATTTTAAACCTTTTATGATAGCGACTCATTTTTGTAACTGACATTTTATTTTTGCAGAGTTAAAGGGAATGGCAGAGAGATTTTGTGGAAAAACTCGTAATAGTACATTAGAAATGGGTGCCTTGTTCAAAACAACCCTTTTCATTGCTCTTCTTAATCGGAGATCAGAAACAAGTATTTTTGGAATTCAGGGTCGATAGGTTTACTCAGTTATTATCAGTAAGGCTGCTCCAGAGGTTAAAATAACTGAACATCTGTACCTGATGATACACTTGCTCCCGGAACCCCTGAGTCCCCTGTCCTGGGCCTCTACATGACCTAGCAGGTGAAGGAGGCTGACTCGCTCACTGTCAGCATCTGTGGGGTCCCTCCTCCTGCAGCTGATGGCTGGGCCCTGCACAGAGTTGTTAAACAGTCTCACTATCACCTCTGGCCTCTATCCCTTTCCCAGGCTGAACTAAATAATAGACATCACGGTAAAGCTGGGCATTAGGATTCTCTGTCCTGCAAAACTGGAACAGCAATGGACGAGGGAGAGAAGTCAGAGACACCTGGTTCTTCAGCAGAGAAGAACTACCGCAATGGTCCATCCGGAAGGCCTTACAATTATCTGTTCCCTCTTTTCCTACAGACTATGGCATTACTGGATGTCATAAAGGATCCAGTTAAAGGATTCCATTATGTCCGCCTGGAATTCACATGTTGAAGCCCTAACTCTCAATGTGACTCTATTTAGAGACAGAACCCTTAAAGAGGTCATTAAGGCTAAATGAGGTCATAAGTGTGGGGCCCTAATCTAATAGGACAGGCGTCCTGGTAGGAAGAGGGAGGGACACCGGAAGTGAATGCACCCGAAGGAAAGCCGCGGGGGGACACGGTGGAAAAGCAGCATTCGCCAGCTAAGGAGAGAGGCCTCCGGAGAACCGAAACCTGCTTGGCGTCTTGATTGTGAACTTCAGCGTGCAGAACTGTGAGAAAAACAATTCTGATGTTTACGTCACCCGGTCTATGGCATTCTATTATAGCAGCCTAGCAGACTAATACCCTGTCTGTGGGTGCTGAGAGATAACAGAGCGTCCCTAAAATACCATCATCACCTCCTTCGCTTACGATGGCTGGAGTTGGTTTCTGTACTTGTACCAAAAAGTGTTAGCTACTACATTCCTGTAAACATTGGATTTTATATTTTTAATCTAATTTCTAACTCAGGAATCTAAAGTTACATGACAAATTTAAACTGGCACTCCTGAAGTCATATTTTTCAAGGATCATTCAACTGTGATGATGAATCTAAAATATATTCTCTTACATTGGCTTTTGTTGTTTTTAGCAGATTGAGCCTTGAATCAAATGTTTCAAAAAGGCCTCTTTCCCCAAACTTGGCATATATAGAAGCTTGCTCTCAACCCAGCCCAGCTTTCGAAGAGAGATATCAGACTAATCTCTGAAGTGAATGGCAGTTTAGACATTTTTCTGAACTTGAGTATTGGATTGTTCTGGCCACCAAAAGAAAAAAAAAAAAAATCATGAGAGGTTCACCTTAAACAGAGTGTCTTTTTTTTTTTTTTTTTTGAGACAGAGCCTCAAGCTGTCACCCTGGACAGAGTGCCGTGGCATCACAGCTCACAGCAACCTCCAATTCCTGGGCTCAAGCGAGTCTCCTGCCTCTGCCTCCTGAGTAGCTGGGACCACAGGCGCCCGCCACAACGCCCGGCCATTTTTTGGTTGCAGCTGTTGTTGTTTGGCGGGCCTGGGCTGGATTCAAACCCGCCAGCTCAGGTGTACGTGGCTGGCGCCTTAGCCCGTTGAGCCACAGGCGCCGAGCCAAACAGAGTGTCTTTAATCAGACTCAGCCTCAAGGCCATTCTTTTCCACAGTCTGTATACTTCCTTCCTCTCTCTTCCTTCAGGTGAGAAGCAAGAATAACAGAGCTCTGCTTCTTGTCCAATTAGGCACACCTCTCCACTTTTGAATAAACGGTCTGTGCCTGCTAGGGCTC
>CAUYRH010045847.1:0-15855 GCA_963574655.1 Perodicticus potto
AAACAACAATGACAGCTGCAACCAAAAAATGGCCGGGTGATGTGGCGGGCGCCTGTAGTCCCAGCTACTTGGGAGGCGGAGGCAAGAGACTTGCTTGAGCCCAGGAATTGGAGGTTGCTGTGAGCTGTGATGCCACGGCACTCTATCCAGGGTGACAGCTTAAGGCTCTGTCTCAAAAAAAAAAAAAAAAAAAAAGTACTCTATAAATGGTGTTCAATAAAAAGGCAGAGATGAGGGTCTGCATTTAGGAAAGTGCCACTCATACTGGTAAAGGTGAAAAATGGCTGTGGCATTAGGAAGACCTGCTCCAATGTGCTTACCCAGCATCTTCTAGGGAGCACACCCTCCCCTCCTTCTGCCCCTCCTCAAAGCACAGTTCAGCCCCTAATGGCTCCGCACCCCTAGCTCAGTTAGTGGACACCAGCCACATACATCGAGGCTGGAGGATTCAAGCCCAGCCCAGATCTGCTAAACAACAATGACAACTGCAACCAAAAAAATAGCTGGGTGTTATGGCAAGTGCCTATAGTCCCAGCTACTTGGGAGGCCGAGGCAAGAGAATCGCTTAAGCCCAAGAGTTTGAGGTTGCTGTGAGCTGTGACACCATGGCACTCTACCAAGGGCAACATAGTAAAACTGTCTCAAAACAAACAAAAAAAACAGGGCCTGTGTCTGAAGCAAGCTGCTCAGGGCAGAGAAAATCAAGATGCACAGTGTGACCTCAGGCAAATAGCCCCATTCCAGGGCTGAGTGTCAGAGGGAGGGCATGAGACCTCAGCAACTGTTGGCAGGGGATGCTTGTCAGACAACTTGCAAAGATCAGTCACACAGCAATTCCTGCCCCACACACTGGTTCCTGCAAATAGGGATTTCTGAGGCAATGCAGAGGCATCTGAAGTTCTGTGGAGGTTGCTGCCCTTAGACTATAGAAAGCACTCATGACTGCAACCACAAGGGGAGGGCACCTAAGCGCCTCACATGTGCTGTGTTCAGGAAACTTAAGTTGTCAACTGCATGACAGTACTTAGCAAAAGAGAATAATACTCTAAATGAACTACTAAGAGAGCAAAGACAGTGGGTGGGGGAATACAGACAAAGAAGAAAGAGGCAGCCCAGCAATGTCAAAGGTGAAGAAGAGAAAATGAAGAAGAGACAAAAAAGTCCTCCAGGCTGAAAGGATGCTACAAAGAGATGGACAGATAATGCCAAGTGTGAGGGGAGGCTAAAGGGAAACCAAAGGAGGCTGGATGAGGCCAGATGGCCCAGGCAGAGCTTTACAAGCCAGGTACAGAAGAGGGAACTGATTTTACAAAAAGCAGATGAGAAGAATAAAAAGACATATGAGGGCTGGAAAGAAATATTGGAGACTGAGAAAGAGCTGGATGACAAACGGGGGCAAGGAGGCAGAGAAGGCCCCAAGGAGAGTGGTTGAGATTTTCAGGTCTGAACAAAGCAGCTGTAGGGGTAGAAGGAGGAACAGGTAGAAACTCTGAACACAGAGCTGGGAAGATATAGAGACCTGGGGACCGATGGGTGCTGCAGGAGAGAGCAAGGCCAAGAGCTGTGCACAGGATTACCTGTGCTTCTCGCCTTCTTCCTCCTCTTCTCTGAGCTGCTTGGTCTTTGGCTCCCCATCTTCCTTGTCCTGCAAAGAAAGGGAGAAAAACCACTTGCTAAGATGGATGCTCCATGGTGCCCAGAGAGTTAATGAAGAACAGGACATCTCAGGAGCCAGACAACCTGGCAAGGACCAGCTTGGTGTCCCAGCCTCCAAGGGGACACATGCCTGCTATGTCTGACGGCACAACACTGGAGCCTCACCGCCCAAGCAGAAGTTAAAAATCCATGACCCTAGCCTAGTCCCAGGCGCATGGTGAACACTGGCAAGAAGAGCTAGAAGGTTTTAGGTGATGAGAAACGGAGCTGACTGGTGCCACAGAGGGCCCATGCTGGCAGGCCACCAGCCACCTACATGGGTTTGGATGGAGCCACCTGCTGACCTGAAAGAGACAGAGGAAAGAACAGTCACTAGCAACCAGGGCAGGACAAAACCTCAGCCCTCCTAACTCCCCTTCCAGGACAGAGACCTCTCCAAAAATACCTATTTGGTTCCCTTTAGAAGTAACTTGACTCAAACTAGGACTAGGCTTCTAACAAGACTCTCACCACTCAGGCCTGCAATGTATTCTGGGAGAAAGAGCCAAAGGAAATTAGTTTGAAGTTTCTTGTTTTGTTTTGTTTTTTTTTTGAGACAGTGTCTATGTTGCCCTCAGTAAAGTGTCTGCCATGGCTTCACTGTTCACAGCAACCTCAAACTTTTGGGCTTAAGCGATTCTCTTGCCTCAGCCTCCCAAGTTGCTGGGACTACAGGCACCTGCCACAATGCCTGGCTACTTTTTTTTGTTGTTGTTGCAGTTGTCATTGTTGTTTAGCTGGCCTGGGCTGGCGCCACAACCACTGTGCTATGGGTGCTGAGCCTAGTTTGAAGTTTCTATGGGAGAAATTTCTTCTAAAGCTGGTTCTTCTGACTTCCCACCTGATTTTTTTTTTTTTTTTTTTTTTAAGTCTAGGGAAGTCATATTCACCTCATCTCAACCATCACATGGTAAGTTTGCTCTCCAGGAGCACTGAGGGCCACAGGGCTTCCACCTCCAGCAGAAATGTCCTTCTGGGCTTTCTTCCTTCTTATTGTTATTATGGCCTGCCCTGCAGACAGACTGACACATCAGGCAGGTGGGTGCATGTGTATGCTAAAATGCGTGTGACCATGCCTTGGGCCCAGTGCATGGACTGAGAGGCCCCTGGACAGAGAGCCCTGTCATGGGTCTCCCTGCATGCCAGGGTTGGCACCCTGGAGGTATCAATGCTTGCTTCATTACTGGCAGTGACCTGCCTTTGACTCTCATTGGAGTAATGTTCTGAGAGATGTCTGTGAGTTCCTTCCAAAGGTAACCTGCCATGGTAGATGTAAGAATAAGCTGGAGCTGACATATAAATCACAAGTAGAACATCTGCTTGGCCTACCTCTCTGAGCGGGGAGAGACCGGGAAAAGAACAGTCACTAGCAACCAGGGCAGGACAAAAAAGAGGTTTGTTTATGTCACTGACAACTGCCTCCCTGCAAGCAGCATCTGCTTCATGAGTCACTTCCTGCCAATGTTATTGTGAAGATCCTGAGGACAGCAACTAGGTCCCCACCATTTCTTTGGCATGAAATCTAGCAGAGAGCACACCACCAAACCTAGGCTGGAGGCCTGGCCCACAGAAAACTTTCTGTAACAGGAACAGATCAAAGCACCAGGGTCCCTCAACTCAGGGTAGCTCCATCTCATGGGGATGAGGCAGTAAGAACAAAATCACTTACCAAGTGACAATAGCTACATGAGAGAGGTCAACATGGTTCCTGGGGGATGGGTGAGGGATTTCCCACTGAAGAAATGAGAAGAATTTGGGTGTTACAGGATGGAGGGCAGGAGTGAGAAGAGCATTCTGGCACAGCCTGAGCAAAGGCGGGGTGTGGTCTGAAGAACACTGCAGCTGATTGAAGAAGCAGAGGGGTAAAGGTAAATGCTCAGTGAGACTGTCGAGGCAGGTGGGGGCCAATCACAGAGGCTATGGCCAGTGTTCTAAGGCAACAGGAACCCCAAGAGAGCCTGGGGAGAGACTGCACACCCCTTCAGGGCCACGTAGGCCATGAGTTGCAGAGGCATATGCTTGATGAAGGCAAAGAGGAAAACCAAAGAGCAGAGTACAAACACGTAACTGAGAAACAAGTTAGGGTTCTCCCAGGGCTCCTGTGACCCAGATGGGGCTTCTACAGAGGCCCAGCTAACACACGCACACCTTCCTGACTAAAGGATAGCTGATGAGGCAAACCAGAATCCCAGACAGTCTAATAAAAAGTTCCTTTCCAATTGCCAGCAGTGCACTCCCTGAAGGCTAGTTCCTGAAATGCCTGCCCTTGGTGAATAGGGCCAGAAGCAAAGGGCGGAAAGGGCTTTGCATTCCCACAAGAAGACTTCTTTCCATAGGAGTTCTGTTAACCAGAACCACTGGGCAGAAGAGGGAAGGACTGCAGGAAAGGGACAAGACCTGTTCTGGTCCACGGGGAAGATCAAATCAATGCCACTACCCTTCTGGAGGCCCAGAGACACTCAAGTACCTCAGCAAAGGCCAAGTTATTCATTAATAAATGAGAAAACATCCAACTGTCTCAATGACATTTTGACATTTTTTCCATTTTTTTTTTTTTTTTAGAGACAGAGTCTCACTTTGTCAACCTTGGTAGAGTGCCGTGGTGTCACAGCTCATAGCAACCTACAGCTCTCGGGCTTAGACAATTCTCTTGCCTCAGCCTCCCGAGTAACTGGGACTACAGGCGCCTGCCACAACACCCAGCTATTTTTTTGTTGCAGCTTGGCCAGGGCCAGGTTTGAACCCACCACCCTCGGTATATGGGGCCGGCACTCTACTCTCTGAGCCACAGGAGCCGCCCTCAATGACATTTTTTTTTTTTTTTTTGTAGAGACAGAGTCTCACTTTGTCACCCTCGGTAGAGTGCTGTGCAGTCACAGCAAACTCCAGCTTCTGAGCTTAGGTGATTCTCTTGCCTCAGCCTCCCGAGTAGCTGGGACTACAGGCGCCCGCCACAACGCCCGGCTATTTTTTGATGCAGTTCGGCTGGGGCCGGGTTTGAACCTGCCACCCTCGGCATATGGGGCCGGCGCCCTACTCACTGAGCCACAGACGCCGCCCTCTCAATGACATTTTTAAAAAATGCCTAGCACACAATTGTAAGAGAGACTTTACCTAACAAATGCAATCAGTGTAAAACAAACAAACAAAAAAAAAAATGCCCAGCAATCTGGTGGGTGTGGTGCAGCACTAGCTCTGCAGAGAGGGTAGGGTTAAGGATGATCCAGCCTGAGATGCTGTGCAAAGAGCAGGGTTTTAAGAAAAATAAAGAGGCTCGGCGCCTGTGGCTCAACAGGTTAAGGCACCAGCCACATACACCTGAGGGTTCAAATCCAGCCTGAGCCCACCAAACAATGACAACTACAACCAAAAAATGGCCGGGTTTTGTGGCGGGCGCCTGTAGTCCCAGCTACTTGGGAGGCGGAGGCAGGAGACTCGCTTTAGCCCAGGAATTGGAGGTTGTTGTGAGCTGTGATGCCACAGCATTCTATCCAGGGTGACAGCTTGAGGCTCTGTCTGAAAAAAAAAAAGAAAGTTAAAGATACACATCTGTGGCAGCAGCAGGTGAACAAATAACAGCCCATCTAAATAGGAGAATGAGGTGTGCTCCAGTCGCAGCTAAAGAGTGATTCAAGGGCGGGGCACAGTGACTCCCACCTATAATCCTAGCATTTCAGGAGGCTGAGGCATGAGAATTACTTGAAGCCAGGAGTTCAAAACCTGTCTGAGACACACGGTGAGACCTGGTCTCTATAAAAAGTAGAAAATCTTGGGCAGCTCAGAAAACCTGTGGCTCAGTGAGTAGGGTGCTGGCCTGATACACCCAGGGTGGTGGTTTCAAACCCGGCCCTGGCCAAACTGCAACAACAACAACAACAACAAAAATAGCCAGGTGTTATGGTGGGCACCTGCAGTTCCAACTACTCAGGAGACCGAGGCAGGAGATCACCTGACCCAGGAATTTGAATTTGCAGTGAGTTATGATCATATCATAACTTCCTGTACCACAGCTTGGGTGACAGAGTGAGACCCCATCTCAAATGATTCATCGATAAGACAAGCACTCAGGAAAAAGAAAGTAGCTTTTGGGTGATCCTGGCCTTAGTCACAAGGTATGACCCCCACTGCCTGGGATGGTGGAAAGACATGCAGATCAGCCTGGAAACCCGTCCCTGCTGGAGAGACTCAAAGAGCCTCAGACCTGAAGTGCTCCCGCGATAGCTGGTTGCAGATCCTCAATTTAACCCACAAGGAAACCTGGGAAATGGCTGCCATGGAAAGAGAAAAGGAAAAGACTTGCCCAAGGTCACAGAACCTGTCCATGGTAGCTACAGGTCTAAACCAAGGTCCTCCTAATCCTGGCCCCTGTGTTCTTACCACAGAGACAAGTGATAGCCTATCAAGAGTGGCGCTGAGGCAGATTCCTGCTGCCTCTCCTGTGCTGCCCACCTGGTTCAGTCCTGGCCATGTGCACTCGGATGCAGCCACAGCCAGCCCAAGCCCAGGTCTAGGTCCTGGTGGACATCCAGAATAAGAACTGGCAGGGGCCTGGGTCCATAGCATCCCTGGGAATCTACAGACACTTCCCCCATCCTAAGACTTAAGTCAGACTTGATGTCTCACCTCTCCCTACATACACCCCTCCCAAACCTCTCCACCTTTCTCCCTCCTTCCCAATGCCTATTCTCCTCTCCTCAGGTCCTCACCACAACCAAGCCCCCTCCCACTCCCCTCCAGCCAAGCCTGCCTACCATCCATCCATCCATCTCCTCCACTCTGGAGAATGCAGCTGCCTCCGGCTCTTTCTTCAACCCATCTCCCCTCATTCCTTCTCCACCTAATGCATCTATGTCACTGGGTGTCCTCTGCGAAGATACCAGTCAGATCACACTGCGGCCTCTGCTCAGAGCTCTCACTAGCTCCCCACACCCCTCAGGACAACAGCCACTCCTCTTAATCCCACCTCCCTGGCCCAAGGTGGTATGGTCTCCCAAGGCCCCACCACCCATCCTGCACCCCATTCACCACTGGCCTCTGTTCAGAACATTCTTATATCCAAACTTTTGTCTCAAATTCTGAAATGACTACTTTGATAATCCCCAAGAAAAGCTATACCTAGCTAGCCCTTAGAGGCCAGCTCAAAGGCCACCTCTTCAAACGGCTATCAGAGATTCCCAGACAAAGGGCCTTGTCACTTCTATGGGCCTACTGCACAATAGGGTCTGACTCTAGGCCCAGGACACAAGCCTGTGGCCATTCCTATTCACATGCAGGCTTAAATACCCCTTCCTTCCCCACCCTCTCAGCAGGGCATGGGTTAGACAATCTCCAATTACTCTTTGCCGATTTTACTACTACTCTCTCCACCAACCCCAGAAGAGTCAAACTCTCAGGAACACTGGTGGATAGAAGGCAGGACAGTCAGCCTGGACTGGGGCCCTTCCCTAGACCTCCTTCCTGCCTCTGACGGTACTCTCACATTTCTGACCCTAGCCTGGGACTCCATGCATAGGCCTTGCAGCCCAGCCCTTATCTCCCCCCAGAGCCTACAGGAGGAAGGAGGATCCCAGGAAGGTATTCAGGAGCTCCTAAAACATCACTGCCCAAAATATAGCCTGTTTGTGTTATTTCCTATGTTTGAAATCCTTTTACTAGACGCAAAATTTACAGATAAAATTAGAGTTGTGGAGGATTGATATTATTTCTTCCTTAAAGCCATCTTGGCCTGAAGTTTTCTTTAGGAGAAGATTTTAGATATAGGACTATACAGATTTTTCATTTCTTCTTGAGTAAGATTGTTAATTTGTGCCTTTCAAGGAATATCCAGTTCGCCTGAGTTACTGAATTTACTGGCAAAAAGTGGCTTATAATATTCTATTATACCTTTAAAGAATATCTGTAGTTATACCTACCAACATTAATATGTCTTCTCTCTTTATCAGATTGGCTAGAAAGAGGCTTATCAATTTGGGGACATGCCTCCATCTCATTTCCTCCACTAGTTAAGTGGACCTGCCTCCCCATTGCTATTGGAATGTAGGACCATTACTAGAAGCTCAAGCAATAACCAGACATGCAGGAGAGAGGGAGGGAGAAGAAGGCTACTGTATCTCCCTCTGTTGCCCCTTCCTACCCAGATAAGATTAGGGTCCCTCTTTCCTTACACCTCCCAGTCTCCTTTGTGTGCCAGATCTGCCTTGGGTACAAGAACAGAAGAAACAAAAACTCCACCCTTACAGATCCCAAGTCTGTTCAAAGGCAGACTCAGAAATGCAACTCTGTGCCATGAGGGGTGAGGGGAGCTTTATTAAGTGCTCTGTACCCTTGGGGAATTGGCAAGGGACAGCATTATCAGGGAAAAAGGCAACCCTTAACCTCAATTCTAAACGTCCGATGGGGGGAGGAGATGCCAGGCAGCTAAAGAAGGCAGAACATTGTTGGGAGGGTGTAGACAGGAGAGCAAGAGCGCCATCCCAGCCTGCAGAGCAGACCCACACAGCGGGCAGGGCCTTCCTCTAGTGCTGTGGGAGGGCTGAACCCAGCAAGAAAGCCAACACTCTAAAAGGGCACTCTGGTAGCCCACAAGATGAGTCATGGGAGGAAAAGGGGGAAACCAGAAGTTAGGTGAGATACTCCATGCCCAGCCCGCCATTTCCTTGTGTGTGATGTGTGTGTGTCTTTGAGAGGGGCTGTTAAGGTTAAAAGGAGGGTTGGGAACTGTCAAGGGGGCAGGTGGGCCTGACTGAGTTGGCTGAAGCAGGAGAGCTTGAGTGGAGGAATGAGGAAGGAATGAGCCCCTCCTTCACCCTAAGACTTTTCCAGAGTTGCAAGTTGCTGCCTGAGGTTCTCTCTTCCAGAAGGGTATAAGGGAAGCAGGAAAAGCGTAGGAGAGACATTCCAACTTCTGATCTGGGCCCCCCCTACCTTTAGACCATTCCTGAAGCAGCTGGAGACCCAATAGGAACTCATGGATGCTGGCACTTTCTAATGCCCAAGTGAATATGCCTCGTTCAGCAGAGTATGCCTGCTATAAGGTTCATGAGAAACAGCCCTCTATTTCAACCAAGAGAAAACAAGGCTTAGAAATGCTAGTCTCCTAAAAAGAGGTGAAACTGGCCCCAGTTTGAGTCTTTCTAGTTCTGATTTGGGACATGGGGCAAAAAATAAAAGAGTTGGGCACACCGTACCTGCAGCAACAGCAAAAAGAGACTAACAGTCTGGGGGGAACCTGGCAGGTTCTTATAATTTCATCCTGTTGCCCGTCCTCAGGGCCAGTGCAACTCCATGCTGGGGTGGAGGGACTTCCTGTCAGGTGCGGCTGCAGCAGGAGCTGTGTTCCAAGGGCACTTAGAGGGTAGGGCAGTCACTCGGAGTCTGACTCACTCTGAAGATGAAGGGATAAGCTGTGGGCTGAATGCC
The DNA here is from genome assembly GCA_963574655.1 of Perodicticus potto. NCBI lineage: Eukaryota > Metazoa > Chordata > Mammalia > Primates > Lorisidae > Perodicticus > Perodicticus potto. Next base: position 9,115 of record CAUYRH010045847.1, read on the forward strand.
GTCATGCTTGGGAGCAGAAACGCCACAGGTCTCTACTGCCCAGACTGGGGAGGAAAGGGAGGCTCTGATTCTCCTGGCAGGGAGGCCTGACATCGCATTGGGCTGTTGTGCTGCTCACTCTGGGTCCCCCTGCACTCAATCTGCTGCTAAGATTATCCAGCTTGAGCATTCACTCTGTCTGCCCACCAGTCTGTGACTTCCTTGAGGGCAGACACTTGTCTTACCTGTCTGCACCCACAGGCCTGACAATGACCACAATAGGCACAGCACAGTGGTAGGACACGTGCAGGCAGCGGTTCTATCAGACCCTGATGGGGAAATCTCAGCTCTACTTCATCTTGGCTATGTGACCTTGGACTAGTTATACAATCTGTATGGCCTTCCAGCCCAGGCTTGCTTATCTATGAAAATGAAGACAATCATACCAAAATCATAGCACTATTACAAGAAGGAAATGACAAAGGAGGAAGTAGAATAGTTTGCAACTTGGGTGGACAAGGCAGCAGAGCCTGAAGGGCAGGGAAAATTGGCCAAGGCTGGAAGAAAAGGGCTTCAGAAAAGCTGTCAGAGTCACAGGTCACGATAAGCTTCCACTTCTATGGTTCTCATCAGATGTTCTCAACAACCCTGTGAGCAGACAGGGCAATGTTATAACGACAGCTTCATCAAGACATCAGAAGACCAGTCAGATGGTCTTAACAGGGGAGACAGAATTTCTGACTTCCCATTCAGACAGTGCTTCACAGAGTTGGGCTCAGAGTTCGGCAGGCGTGGATGGGGATCACCATCCAAGTCTGGGGTCAGTTAAGAGCCACTGCTCCCCGTGGGTCCTAGCATTCCCTAATGGCTTGTGAACAGAGAGAGAACAAACTACTGAGCTGGAGGCTGGGACAACGGCAAGGCTGGAGATAAGGACAAGAGATAAGAGCCGGAACTAGGTCAGTGGCAGTGGACTAGAACAAGGGGGTGCCTGAATGCTGTGGGGAGACAGGGAGGAGCCAAAAATGGCTGAGGTTCTGCTGGTGACTCACTGGGAGAAAGAAGGTGCCTTTGACAAAAAGTTGGTGGTGCTTAGAGGACAAAGGGAAAGGGTGTGGCAGCTTACAAACAGACTGAGGTGAGGCCTAATGCCTAAAGCCTGATGAGGGGCCAGGGCCTGTTCTCTGCAGGGAGAAGGAGGACTCACTCCTCACAGAAGAGAGAAGCAGGGTTGACCCCATCCTGCATACCCATCTTGAGGCTGTGGCAGCAGAGCCAGAGCACATGACCTTGCCCCAGATGACCAGAGATATCCGGCATGTGTCAGAGGAGCTGGTCCCAAATCAAACCTGGTCCTAATCTTGCCCCAAGTGCATCTGGGAAACCAGCCCCAAGTACTCAAAGGAGGCAGCAGATAACTCCTCCAGCAGATTTTATTATCAACAATTATTAACAGGTTCCCTGTGTTAGATAATCCACGCTGGGTACTGAGGAGAAAAAGAAACAAGGAGGCACCTAATGTTTCGCATGGCAGCGTGGGGATTTTCATCCTGGGTTCATGGACAGATTCCAGAGGTCACAGGTCAGGTGTAAGAAGATACATCTTTCTGGAGTAATCCAGAAAAAACCCAGAGCTCTTCAGTCTCATCTGGTAGTGACCCAGAGAGGGAAGGGAAGGTGTCAACAGGCCACTGAGAGGGCACATGAGGTATCTGGGGAGGCTCTCAAAGGAAATGTCAACTGTCCTGCATGGATGATTGGGGGTGTGGGGATGATTGGGAGTGTGGGGGGGTAGGAAGGGCAGAAGAGGAACAACCAGGGTAGAAAGGGCCCCACCCACAGCCCTGGGGCTTCACCCAGGAGGAAATAACCCCTAGGAAGGTCACACAGAGGGCAGGGTAAAATCCAGCTCCCACCAGCCAGCACAAGCAGTCAGACTGGACCAATTCCTCTGGGAAGCTAGGCCACTCTCCAAACCCTGCCAGGACCCTCCCTGTTGGAGGTGCTGTGGTATAGAAGAAGCCTGGAACAGCAGGCCTAGACCAGCGGTCCTCAACCTGTGGGTTGCGCCACCTTTGGACTGTATCAAAGGTTCGTGGCATTAGAAAGGTTGAGAACCACTGGCCTAGCCTGAGCAGGAGGTGAGTAAATCACATACACTGCTTTCCAGGAATCTGACTGTGGGAAAACTGCAGGACCTCTCTGAGTTGCTGTCTCTTCCCTTGTTAAAGTGGGGCTGCAGCTAATTCAGCAGGGGTGGTTGTGGATTACAAGGTAACTTGGATCCACCACTTATTGCAAAACCCCATCTGACTCCCAGGAAAAACAACCTGCAGGTATCCTGCAGTAGTTTGAGTCCTGCTGTCCATCAAGGACAGACCTGGCTCAAACCTGGCTTGAAATCTGTCTCTTGCTGCATCCCTCCTGGGGAACCAGATGTTCCTTCTGTTCTCACCCATCCTTCACCCTGACTCAAGAAAATCCACGAGAGCAGAGAGTCATCTGAGTTCTGGGTACTTAAGAAGTAGGCCAGGAGCTGTGGCTCAATGCCTGTAATTGCAGCACTTTGGGAGGCTGAGGCGGGTGGATCGCCTGAGATCATGAGTTTGAGACCAGCCTAAGCTAGAGCCAGACCCAATCTCTAAAAATAGCCAGATGTGTGGTGCCTGTAGTCCCAGCTAACCTGGTAGGCTGAGGCAAGGGAATTGCTTGAGCCCAAGAATTAGAGGTTGCTGTGAGCTATGACACTGAGGCACTCTACTGAGGGCAACAAAATGAAACTCTGTCTCAAAAGAAAAACAAACCCTGCTTGGCGCCTGTAGCACAATGGTTGCAGCGCCAGCCACATACATCGAGGGTGACTGGTTTGAACCTGGCCCGGGCCAGCTAAAACAACAATGACAACTGCAACAAAAATAGGGAGTTATGGCAGGCACCTGTAGTCCTGGCTGTGACACCACAACATTCTATCGAGGGTGACATAGTGAGACTCTATCTCAATAAAAAAAAAAACAACAAAGGCTCAGTGCCTGTGGCTCAATCTGCTAAGGCGCGAGCCACATACACCTGAGCTGGCGGGTTCGAATCCAGCCCAACCCGCCAAACAACAATGACGGCTGCAACCAAAAAAATGGCCAGGCATTGTGGCAGGCACCTGTAGTCCCAGCTACTTGGGAGGCGGAGGCAGGAGAATCGCCTGAGCCCAGGAGTTGCAGGTTGCTGTGAGCTGTGATGTCGCAGCACTCTAACCACGGTGACAGCTTGAGGCTCTGTCTCAAAACAACAACAACAACAAAAAAAAACAAGTACCCAGAACCCAGGACCTAGATCGTCTTTGTAGGAGATGGAAGGCCCATTACTCTCAGACTAACCAGCAAAGAAACTAATCTACACTTGCCATTTTTCAAATGTAGTTACATTTATAGGAATGGAACATACTATCCCTCTCAGACAGTACTTCTGTTTTTGGCCAAGTTTCTGTAGATGACAAACTTAAGTTTTAAAAAATGAAGCTCAAATAGTGTAGGCATGGTGGCTCATGCCTGTAATATAGTCTTGAAGGCAAAGATAGGAGGATTGCTTGAGGTCACGAGTTCAAGATCAGCCTGAGCAAAGCAAGACTCCCATCTCTACTAAAAATAGGAAAATTAGCCAGGCACATTGTGGCGAGTGCCTGTAGTCTCAACTACTCTGGAGGCTGAGGCAGGAGGATTGGTTGAGTCCAGGAGTTTGAGGTTACTGTGAGCTAACCTCTAGACCAGAGGACAGAGTAAGACTCTGTCTCAAAAAGAAATAAAAACAAAAACAAAAAACCTTCAAATGGAAACGTAAGTGTCCATCAGTGGTTAAGTAAGTAAAGAAAATATGGCAGATATATATAGTGGGACACCATTCAGCCTTTAAAAAGAAGGAAATAGGCCAGGCAATGGCTCACATCTGTAAACCTAGCACTCTGGGAGGCTAAGGCAGGCGGATTGCTTGAGCTCTGGATTTCAAGACCAGTCTGAGCCAGAGCAAGACCCTATAGCTACTAAAAATAGAAAAACTAGCCGGGCACAGTGGCACACGCCTATAGTCCCAACTACTCAAGAGACTGAGGCAAGAGGATTGGTCAAGCCCAAGAGTTTGAACTTGCTGTGAGCTGTGATGCCATGGCACTTTACCCAGGGCAGCAAAGTGGGACTCTGTCTAGATCAGTGGTTCTCAACCTTCCTAATGCTGTGATCCTTTAATACAGTTCCTCATGTTGTGGTGACCCCCAATCATAAAATTATTTTCGTTGCTACTTCATAACTGTAATTTTGCTACTGTTATGAATCATAATGTAAATATCTGATATGCAGGATGTATTTAGGCGACCCCTGTGAAAGGGTCTTCAACCCCCAAAGGGGTTGTGACCCACAGATTGAGAACTGCTGGTCTAGATAGATAGATAGATAAAAATAAAAAGAAGGAAATCCTGTCATTTACAACAATGAATCTGAAGAACATTATGCTAAGTGAAATAAGCCAAGCTCAGAAAGATAAACATTGTATGATCTCACTTATGTGTGGAATCTTAAACAGTCCAATTCACAGAAGCAAAGAGTAAAGTGGTAGTTACCCTTTAGTGGTGGGAAAAGGAAAGGTGTTGGTCAAAGTGCACGAAGTTCTGGTTTGGGGGAACATATTACTGAGATCTATTACACAGCCTGGTGACTACCGTTAAAAATAATGTATATTTCAAAATTGCTAAGAAGGGCGGCGCCTGTGGCTCAGCGAGTAGGGCACCGGCCCCATATAACGAAGGTGGTGGGTTCAAACCCAGCCTCTGCCAAACTGCAAAAAAAACAAAAAACAAGCCAGGCATTGTGGCGGGTGCCTGTAGTCCCAGCTACTCAGGAGGCTGAGGCAAGAGAATCATCTAAGCCCAGGAGTTGGAGGTTGCTGTGAGCGGTGACGCCACAGCACTCTACCGAGGGCAATAGATAAAGTGAGACTCTGTCTTTACAAAAAAAAAAAAAAAAAATTGCTAAGAAAAGATTTTAAATGTTCTCATCAATAAAGAACAGGTGAGATGATAAATACATTAACTAGCTCAATTTAATCTTTCTATAATAAATATCAAAACATCATATTGTACCCCATAAATATATACAATTATTATCTGTTGATTAACAATAGGGCCAGGCACAGGCTCATGCCTATAATCCTAGTACTCTGGGAAGCCAAGGCAGGCAGATTGCTTGAGCTTAGGAGTTCAAGACCAGCTTGAGCAACAGTTAAGACCCCATCTCTACTAAAAATAGAAAACCTAGCTGGGCATAGTGGCAAGCGCCTGTAGTCCTAGCTACTTGGGAGGCTGAGGCAAGAGAATCGCTTCAGCCCAAGAGTTAGAGGTTACTGTAAGCTATGACGCCACAGCGCTCTATACAGGGTGACAGAGTGAGATTGTCTCCAAAAAAAAAAAAAAAAATTAAAATTAATTTTTTGAAAATGAGACTCGAATTAAGAATAACCCACCTGATTCCATCAGGTGTGAAAGATGGGAGGTCCCTGGCTGGAAAAACAGGTGCCAACTCTGCGAGACTTTTCCACAGAATCCTTCATTCTACACCCATGACAAAACTGCACAACAGCTGAAAGATTGGTGGGCACTTTCCCCTAGCTTTATGGGCTAAAGGTTATGCCCACTTTTAGCAGAAAAATGTTCTTCCCAGACCCTGTAAATGATAATCACATTCACATAAACCCAGACACATGCGCAAATTAAAGGCTGTAAGACAAGGTAGAATTAGCGAAAGGCTGTAGGACAAAATGAGTTAGTTTTAACAAAATGGAGTCGGCTTGGTTCTTTCACATGCATTTATCTACACAGATTTTATTTGATATTGGTCTTAGGACTGTCCCTCGCTGTTCCCCAGCACCTGGCACATATAACAGCCGCAGGACCAATACTGAAAGAACCAACATGGGAGGCAGGAGATACACACTAATTCCCCCTCTCACAGGATGGAGCTTTTCCTCCATCAAGTTGTCTGAGCCTCCCCAAATCGCCCAGGTATTAGGTATCACCAGCCTTGCTGCATGGATGCAAGAACTGAGGCTGAGTGATATCCAAGTCAAGCCTGTTCATGTCAGATGCAACATTCTTTCTGTGGGGCAGAGTTCAAGGCACTTTGGGGGCACAGACAACCAGCTCAGTTCTTTCTGCCACGCACATCTACTTATTTGTCCCTTATCTCTTCTATCCTCCCTTCCAACAACTATCTATGCCTCTGCTTCTCCTACAAAGTAAAGGCGAAAATTCTAACCTTGCCCATTTTGGGAAAGTATGGTAAGAATCAAATTTAACTAGGTTCCACGAAACTGGAACACTTCTCTTTAGAAGGTGAGCTGCTGGGTGTGGTAGCTCACACCTGTAATCTTAGCACTTTGGGAAGATTGCTTGAGCCTAGGAGTTGAACTCCAGCCCGGGCAACAGTGAGACCTTGTCTCTACAAAAAATAATAAAAAGTAGTCTGTAGGCTTGGCGCCTGTGGCTCAACGGGCTAAGGTGCCAGCCACGTACACCTGAGCTGGCGTGTTCGAATCCAGCCCGGGCCGGCCAAACAACAATGACGGCTGCAACCAAAAAATGGCCGGGCATGGTGGCAGACACCTGTAGTCCCAGCTATTTGGGAGGCGGAGGCAAGAGACTCGCTTGAGCCCAGGAATTGGAGGTTGCTGTGAGCTGTGATGCCACGGCACTCTATCCAGGGTGACAGCTTGAGGCTCTGTCTC